>CABHPQ010150808.1:0-27865 GCA_902168405.1 Peromyscus aztecus | reverse complement strand
ATATATATATATATACATATATATATGTATATATATATATATATATTTAAATTTAGAAGACTTATAAAACAACATAGAATGGGAACATGTATAAATAAAATATTTCTTATATTGCCTCTAAGATTCCTTTATTTATACATGTTCCTACTTCTACATTGTTTTCTTATTAATACTTAGCACTTTTAAACTTTTATTTCAATGAATTAATTGTAGTTTAGACTAAATAATTTTATTTTCTTGTACATTATCCACTTTTCCTTTATTTAATTACATCACACTCATTTTAAAAAACTCTAGTCAAATAAACTATAGCATTAAATGAAAGAAAGTACTTTTCTAATAAAAAAATTCTGAAGTATTTTGTTGGTCCCAGATCCTGTGTTTCTGTAGATTCCAAATAGTCCCTGTGTGATAGTAAATATGTTGAACTCCTCTTGTTAACCACCAGTAGAGTACTAAAGAATATGGAGATGAAACATAATTAAATGTTCATACTGGAGCATGATGTTCACACCTCAGATGCAGTGGAAGGAGACATTTTGATGGCTTTGAAAGTGACAAGAAATTTATTATATTTACTCAGAGCACAAGAAAGATAAAATACTAGTAACTATAAAAAGTGACAAACTTAATTATATCTAGTTGAATTTTATGCAAAATGGAAGAATGTTTCAATTAAAAAATTCCACAAAAATATGTAAGCTCCCTGGGGGGCTTCTTGGCTCTTCTTGACTGACAGAGTTGAGGTGTTTGGCTTCCTTTGATCATGATAACTGATATGTCTGCTAGATGGTTATAACATTATTGAAATATTGTAATTACAATTTAGAGCAATGGCATGCTAATACTGGAGAGC
Source organism: Peromyscus aztecus (assembly GCA_902168405.1). Classification (NCBI taxonomy): domain Eukaryota; kingdom Metazoa; phylum Chordata; class Mammalia; order Rodentia; family Cricetidae; genus Peromyscus; species Peromyscus aztecus. Next base: position 27,009 of record CABHPQ010150808.1, on the reverse strand, counting down.
ATTTTCTATGGTGTTTCATTCATCTACTTGGGATAAGCTTTTCTCCTTTCCTAAATGCACAGGGTGCCTGTACAACATGCAAACGTGGGAGACACTAACAATGTCAGCCTCTAGAGTGAAAGACAAATATAGCTCATGACTGGCTTAGATGAGATACTATGTTGCCTCCATTAAAGAAAAACTGTGGAGACATTTTTTCTTTAAAAAAAGAGATTGAGGATCTCAGGTTTTTCAGCAGTGACATGATCTTTTTGTATGAAATTCATCTAGTGTCTGCTTCCAATTTGGGGATCTTGTGAACAAGGAGAAACTTTAAAATGTCTAAGATACCTTGAGAGAGGGAGACATCATGGGGATAGGGAAAACCTGGTGCTAGGGAAGTTCCCAGGAGACCACAAGATGACCACATCTTAGACTACTAGCAATAGTGGAGAGGGTGCCTGAGATGACTTACCCCAGGAATCAGACTGCTGAATACCCTAACTGTCATCATAGAGTCTTCATCCAGTAACTGATGGAAGCATATGCAGAGATACACAGCCAAGCATAAGGAGTCCAGTCAAAGAGAGGGAAGAGGGATTCTATGAGATAGGGACATCAAGATCATGATGGGGAATGCTACAGAGACAACCAAACTGAGCTAGTGGGAACTCATGAACTTTAGAACAACAGCTGTGGAGACTCCATCAGACTGGACTAGGTCTTCTGCATAAGCAAGACAGTTGTGTAGCTTGATTTGCTTAAGGGACCCACTGGTAGTAGGATCAGGATCCATTCCTGGTGCATGAGCTGGCTTTTTGGAGCCCACTGCCCATGGTGGGACACCTTGTACAACCATGATGCAGAATGAGGGTCTTGAACCTGCCTCAACACAATGTACCAGTCTCTGCTGACTCCTGATGGGAGGCCTTACCATTTCGGAGGAGGGAATTGGGGGTTGGAGGTAAGGTTGGGGGGGGCAGAAGGAGGAAAGAGAGGGGGATCTGGGGTTGGAATGTAAAATGAATAAAAAATTTCTTAATAAGGAAAAATAATAAAGTTTGTATGTGCTCAAATTTTCCATTCTTCTGGCATTAGATTGTGGCAGGCTAGGAACTTGCTATCACACAAATGGGAAGAAATTCAATTCTTCATACTCCTGAAAATATAAAATGATACTATTCACTCTGATTTCATTATAGTCTATTGGCAAGTACATGTGTTTATATTAACCACCAAAACTTATTCTAACAAAAATGTCTGTGAATTCTTTGGATAAAGAAAGATTAGTGATTCACCTGAACCTGGGGGAAAATATGCTGTAGGTAGGTGTGAGGACACCATGGTCATCCTACACAAGTTCTCTCAAATATCGTATTGTAACAAATCTTTAAAAATAAAAGAATGATTTTTCTAATACATGTCATATGAACAAGTTAGGATAAACCTTGTCACTATTTCTGTTTCTAATTTACTGAGGTTAAAAGTGTTAGATTACTGTTTCAATTTTTAAATCATTGCAATAAACTAGGATCAGTGTTGAAATTAATGCCACTGGTTGAGAAATGTTAGGTTTCTCATGCGCATATATTGCTGCTCTAATCAAGAAAAAGGAAGAACCTAAACCTATATTATTCTTGTTTAGATAATAGACACAGAAATAGGATTTTGGTAGCACAAGCCCATAATTACAGTATTCTAGAGGCTAAGGAAGAAGGACAGTAGAATGTTAGACCAAGTGTCTCAATGACTCTGTAATTGTTTCCTCGGGATCCATTAAAAAGGCTTTATTTAGTGGAAAACCATAATTCTTATAACCTGCTTTAAAATTCTAGTGTTTATATCTTGTAGAATAATGTATTAAACATTTATTTTGTGTGTATGTGTGTTTGAGTGTTTGGGCGGGTATACTGATAAAGAATATTATGTAAAGATGTGTTACATTGTTTATGCTGTGAAACATTTATTTAATGATGCAAAGATGTGTTGCATTCTTTTATGTTACATTTGTTTAACTGTGAAGCTGTGTTACTTTGCCTGCCTAAAACACCTGATTGGTCTAACAAAGAGCTGAACAGCCAATAATAACAAGGCAGGAGAAATGATAGGTGGGGCTGGCAGGTGGAGATAATAAACAGAAGAAATCTGGAGAGATAAAGAACAAGGAGCAAGAAAAGGAGGAGAGTGTTTGGGTGGGAGCTCCACCTCAACCCCTGGCACCCTGGCATCCCTATACCCAAAGAGTGTGGAATGTTTGGAAGGAGTCTGGTGGAAGATTCACCTCAACTCCCCTTCCCTATCTCTTTCTCTAAACCCGCCCCTTCAAAGCCCACTAAACACAGCTCCTCTCCCAGAGAGGTTTAAGACCACTCCCACAGGTTATACAAGCTGCATCCCAGAAAACAGACATGTAGTTCTTCCCGTCTCTCAACCCGTCTCCTCTGTCAGGGGCCAGGAATCACCTGGGAACATTTTACCCATTAAACCTGGCTTTTCCTGAGTCGATATGATTCAGTTTGCTGTGTCAGCAGAGAGGCCTTCAGGGTGCAAAGACTTAGAGAGGAGGACTCCAGGATTCAGCCAGCCAACTCTACAGGAAACCATGGAGTAAGAAGTAAAGAAAGGTACATAGGATAAAGGTAAAAGCCGAGAGGCAAAAGGTGGATGGATACTTTAAGAAAACCTGGCTAGAAATGTCAAGCCAAGGCTGGGCATTCATAAGAAAGAATAAGCCTCCACGTGTTTTTATTTGGGGGCTGGGTGTTGGACTCCCAAAGATCTAAGAGTAAAACAACCAACAACAGTATATTGTGTGTGTGTGTGTGTGTGTGTGTGTGTGTGTGTATGTGTGCACAGGCATGCATATGTGCCTGCATGTGTATGAGTGTACCTGCATGTGTGTGAGCCTGCGTGAGTGTGTGTGTGTGTGTGTGTGTGTGTGTGTGTGTATCATGATATACTGCTGTGGGACGGTCTTTCTATACACTGTGAATATGTGTTGCTCTCATTGGTTGATAAATAAAGCTGATTGGCCAATGAGGAGGCAGAATAAAGTTAGGTGGTACAATCAAACTGGAGATGAAGAAGGGCAGAGTTGGGGAGAGGCCAGTCAGCTGCCGGAGGAGCAAGATGTATTAGAGCACAGAGAAAGCCACGAGACACGTGGCAAAACATAGATTAATAGAAATGGGTTAATTTAAGTTGTTAGAGCTAGTTAGTAATAAGCCTGAGCAATTAATATTAAGCCTCTGAATGAGTATTTTAAAAGTGGCCGTGGGATCAGGCAGGACAGAAAAGCCTCCATTTATAATATACCTGTGGCAGTCAGAGACCACTTTTAAGAGTCATCCATTTCTCTTTGTCCTTTGGGTCCCGAGTATTGAACTTGGTTTGTCAAGTTTATGCAGGATATGTCTTGGCCCACTGAGCTATTGTGCTGGTCCTGGTAATATTTGTTTTTTGAAAAAAAAAATATACTACTGTCTCTATTTTTTCTAACATAAAATAATTGCATTTGTTTAAATTGTATATAAGTAAGATGTATATCTCAATTGATTTTTTCCCAGTATGATTTTCTATAGCTTTATGTTTCTTATATGATGAAAAATAAAAAAAAATGGGATAAAGAATTTCAATGATAATATACATCTTACTTTATTTAAGTTCCACAAGCCTTGTATGCTTGGTGAGCTTAACTTACCTAAATAATGCCTGTAACTAATAAATACATATAAATAGGAGTTATCCATTCTTTTTTCTCTTTTAGCTGTAAAAGTAAGCTGACAGAATTTCTCCAAGAAATAAAGAAATTTTTACAGGACTATGAATGTATTCATAATAACATTCCTCAAGGAAGCATCTGGACTTTCCACAGAAGGATTTTAAAATCCAATGTGCATTATCACTTGAAAGTCAAAAATCAAAGCTAAGAAAGATATAGTGAGTTTCAGGGATTGTATGTACTTTTTGAAATCGTTTGTCTTTTTCTTGGTAACGAGATTATACAGTTATTTTTGATAGAAATAAACAAAAGGCTATTCAAAAGTATAGTTTTCCTACCACACAAAATAACTAAAATGTTTGATTACACTAAAATTCCACTTTGTAAAACACACACACACACACACACACACACACACACACACACACACACACACAGGGTGGCAGAGGGAGAAAGATGAGGACTGAGAGAGGAAGAGCCTAGTGTAAATTTAGTGGCTAAAATTTTTAATCATTCATTTTGTATTAATTTTTGTCTCAATGGAAATGCTAATACTTTATTCTATAATGATATATAGAGAAGGATAGAGAGAGAGTATAAAAACTTTAGTGGCTTTTAGCAATGATGAAAAACATGTTTTAGGTGACAAAAATGAGATGCCTTTAAATGACAAGCAGGCTGTCTGCTCCATGAAAACGTTCAATTCAGAGTGACCTGTGGCCATAAATTACCAGTACAAAGCTTCTGATTCTAGTCTTGTAATTTCATCATGATCAACAAGATGCAATCTTGAAAACTGTTTGCATGGTGTGAGGGCGAATTGATGTCCTTGTTCTTCCAGACGGCTGAGTTTGATGCACCAGGGTCTGCTTGCTTTTCTGTCTCTGTGTAGCCATATATGGCCATTGTAAATAATTAAGTAGAAATTTGTTACCCTTTGTCAAATGTATTTCTGATGTTACTCTTCTAGCCTCCATTAAGAAATCCCTTGATTAAATTTTAAAGTCTTAAACAATTTGAGAGTCTGAGAGCACTGGATACAAACTACAATTTAAATGTTTTGCAGGGGAAAGGCATATTCTCTTTGGGAGTAGGAAAAATAATGTTAGGTATTTAGTATGCAGCCCCATGATTCCTTTTCAAGACAAGATATTACAGATTTGATTACCAACCCAGTCGTTGGTCATGTAGGTCATTTATTTCCTCAACTTCTGTCTCACAGGATTTTAGATTATGTGGCTTAAAATACTTGAACATATTTTAAATTAAGCAAAATATGTGGGTAACTATACATTTAAAACCATAGTCTTCTCACCTCATACATAACCTGATTAAAAACAAACGAAGAAACAAACGACACCAAATAAATGTTTCCTTTGTGTCTTTGGACCCATAATTCATATTTAGATTTTTTTACATAATTTTCAGAAAGCACACCCAAATGAGAAGATGGAGTATAAATATAATGTTTCTGATTTCTACTTTTGTAAAGTATCACCAACCATACTTTTAAATTCTACTCTTGTTAAAATGCCGGAATTAACTTAGATGGATGTGGATGTGTAGCACTTCCTTTGGATGTGTACTGAAACTATTGTGTAGATTTTTTAAAAGATTAGAATAGCCTTTAAATCTAGAACATTTATAATCTAAAAACAAACATATGGAATTAAGTTTTCTCTTGTAACCAAGAAAGAAACAGAGCCTGTTGTGTATTGGGAGGCAATAATCTAGAAGGATTTGAAAGTTTTCTGTGGCTTTTCTACTTTCTTTTACGAGGCAGAATGCTAGAATTATTTCCTCTTCTCTCCACACTGCTTTCAGAAACCTGATTAAAAAGAATTCTTCATTTATAGCATTTAAACCAAACACTTGAGGGACTTTCTTTTATTTTTAATTATTTAATTAATTTATTTTACATCCAGACTGCAGCCTCTCCTCCCTCCTCCCCTTCCACTCCTCCTCATGAGGTCTCCTTCCCTAACCCTCCTTTGTATTAGCTCAAAAAGGGGCAGGCCTCCCATGGGATTTAGCAAAGCATGGCATATCAAGCTGCTATAAGACCAACCAACTCCCCCTGTATTCAGGCTGGGCAAGGCAATCCAGCAGGAGAAATAGGTTCCCAGGAGTCAGCCAAACTACCAGACAGCCCCTGTTCCCATTGCCAGAATTCTCACAAACAGACCAAGCTACACAACTGTCACATATAGGTAGAGGGCCTAGGTAGTTCAATGCAGGCTCCTTGATTGTTCGTTCAGATTCTGTGCATTCCCATGAGCCAGGCAAGCAGTTACTGTGTGTTTTCTTCCCATGTCCCTGACACCTCTGGCTCTTACAATCCCTCCTGCTTCTCCTCAGCAGGACTCCTCAAGCATGCCCAATGTTTACCCTTGGATCTCTGAATCTACCTCTATCAGTCACTGGTTGAAGACTCTGATGACCAGAGTAGTCACCAATCCGATCACAGAGGACAGCCAGTTCAGACTATGCATCCACTGCTACCAGGAGTCTTAGCTGGGGCCGTATTTGCAGACTTGTGGAAGTTTCCCTTGTATCAGGCTTCTACCAGACTCCGTAAAGCCCCCCTTTCCATTCATCTCTCTCAGTTCTGTCCCCCTCTGCCCACCCCACAATGTGATCCCTCAAGTTCCCATGCCCACCTGCCCGCAGTCAGGGACTTTATTTTCATGGTCACACTTTTCTTAATATCTCATCTTCTGTTTAACCTACTATAGTCATATGCATATAGTGTTCATACGTCTTTCCTTTGGGGGATGGCAATCAATAACTTCATTATTTTTTTTAAATTTTATCTGTTTTTGATTTATGATTTCTATATTATAAACTCAGCTCTGAATAGAAAGTTCTAAAAGAATTTGATTTAAATTGTGCAATTATCTTTATACTAATGTTTTCCACGCCTATTCTCAAGCTTTGAATTTGTGTTTAGAATTCGTGATTTTAATTTTTTGTCTCACGGCCCTTTGATGTTTGCAAACCATGTTAAATGTAAGAGTTGTTGACCAAGAGTTGAACCATGGCCACAGCTGACCTCCTCCTCTCCTGTTAGGTCCCTTTTGGGGACAGTCTCCTTCAACTGCCTGTGGTCACAGTCTCTACTAGATTCTATTTTATGGAATTGCTTGTAACATTAGACTTTAGAGCATGTTCTGAAAGAAAAAGAGAAGGACATATCTCCTGTCTAGCTGTAACCTTTTATTGAGTTAACTGTCTCAGTCTCAGTTTTCTCATTAAATAAACTGTAATGAGCTTTTTGTGCTTCAGAGCAGCACTGAGGCTAAAGATGATATATGTAATATAGCATAATTCTGATGAATAAGGCAATCCTTAAATGGTCAACATCTCTTGATTTTTCTATTGAATTCTAGTAATAGCATCTGCAATGGAACAGTACTATAGATCTTTCTTGATGGACATTAATATAATGAATTTCTTTAAAAATAGGAAAGCAATAATTTAAAACATTGCAATGACCAACTTTGAGAAGAGAAACTGCAAAAATTATTAACATGTGATATCCACCTCTGCACATGTGACATGACTTAACTGGGTCTTGTTCTAAGCACTGAGAATTTCAGAAGGTCTTGGGTGATCACACTCTTATTTTAAATTTGGAATTCACTGATGACATATTTCCTATATTCCTGGTTAAATTAACAAGAACCCTATAACATTCAACGTGAACGTGTGTATTTAGAACTGTTCACGGACATTTCTGATTGCCACTGATTAGGCAAAATGTTAACAACATCTACAGTAAGGGAGTCATTGCTCCTTACCTTCAGCCAATATTAGACTTTACCACGAGATATTTCAAAATCTTCCTTCCTTCCTTCCTTCCTTCCTTGCTTGTTCACTTCTTTGTTTCCTTCTATCTTTCCTTCCTTCTGTTTTCTACTTCCTATTGACTGAAAATTAACTATCGGGTGAATAATAATGAGTACAAAATATCATGAATTCTAGTGATGTGATACGATTTTCTAAGGCTCGGCTGTTTCAGGAAGACTGGTGACATGTGGGCAATGTGGAGGACACACTGTTTATGCTGTCTTAGAAATTTTACTTTAACGACACTGGCTTGGTTGATGCCCACTCTCTGTACTCCGTTGCTATTCTTATCCAGAGGTAATAAAAATCTACTAATGTAATTTATATTTGTCTTCCATTGATTATACAATGTTCCAGGGCTGCTTTTCCATCCTGAAGCAGCAGCAATAATTAGTACTTATTGAACACCCATCTGGTGCATGCCTAGCAACACATAGTAGATCTCTGTGTGATTCTTTAATAATTCTGCTGTGTAGACATCAATGGAAAATTGAGAGTCAAAAGGTACTTTAATGTTAGGTTAAAAATTCATCTATTCAGGCAAATGTTCAAAATTTAATTTGACTTACAATTTCATTTCTGTGCTTAGATTATAAGGACTTACTTTTACCCTCTCTTTGTGTCTTTCATTCTTCTTTTCTCATGCATCAAAAAATCCTAGCTAAGTGAAATTCCCAAATGAAAGGTACCAAATTCTTTTGGCATAGTTGTGTAAGTATTATGAAATTGCACCAATGTCCGTGAATTACTCACAGCCTCAACAATGATATTTCTCAATGTTTACATGCCCCACTTTTCCCAGAGTCAAAGCACAGAGCATATGTTGAGCTTATTTTACAGAACACCTTTGTTTCATACATTGAGAGAAGGAAAATGAAAAGACAAGACAATGATAAACTATTGCTACAATTTTTTTTTACCCCATCTGTTACGATATCTATTATTAAATATTAAAAGGTTGACTTGGAAGGTACAAGAAAGAGATACCCAGCTGTGAATAACGCAGTGTCCTCATTATAAAACATTTGGTCTTTATAATCATGACTAATTATCTCTAATACTTATGTATATAAATAATGGTAACCTGTGTTTTTCTTAAAAAGGAAATCGGGATATGAAATATTCAGGTTAGTTTTGCAAATGCTTATTTTTAGTTTATGAGTTTAATTATTATAAATAAATGATTATAATTTTAAAAGGGATGTGAACATGTAGCTTAATCTTATATTAAGAATTAAAATGACTCAATATTTTTATTTATTTTTGATGTCATCAAGGTAATGAGTGTCAATAAGCTATTGCAAGTGCAAGACACATTTTGGAGAATTTGCTCATGAAAATATGGCTATATTCATGTTTAACAATTAAGTTTTGCTTAATTTTCTCTTTGTTTTCATGTAATAACAAAAAATCAGCAGAAAAAATTATTTACCAGTGAACTTTTTGTTGATTTTATAGTTATTAATTTAATTGTGAAATTTGATAAGATAAGAATCCTAGAATGAAATGGGATTTACCATATGAAGATATTGATTAACTTCATTTTTTAACATAATGGTACAGTCATTGTAACCATATTTGAATGTTTCTCTTGAAGTAGCATAGCCAATTACCTAGAATGTATTGTAGGCGGATTGTTTCTTTAACAGTGTAAACACTTAGATACACACATTTGTTCACCTGCCCAGCAGCCACACCTTTCTGTCATAAAAACAACTTACATATTGCCCCTGATAACACAGTTTCTTGTATCTATGGTGAAGGAAAAGAAAAAAAAATCTTTTAATATTTTCAGATAATTCTTTATCCATCTAATTCTATGTAAGATTATTAAATATATATTTCTTATCCTGTACTGTTCATATTTTCTGCTTTCAGAAAGCTGTCATATTTCTGATTGTAAATAAACTTTGTATGAAGAATTACAGATCCACTAATAATATCCAAATGAAGTATTTTTTAATAAAATCATTTTACATCCAATGGTAATTTATTAAGTGCTTAAAGACAACAGTGTAATATACAGGTACCTCATAATATGGTCCTGTCTGTAAGAAAATGAGAGATGTATTAAAAAATATAGGAAAACATGTACCTTCTTATATTAACTCCAGTCAGCTATTGGTGTAAATCAATCCATATTTGTGGATTGGCATCATAATTTAATATTTGAATTACTTTAAAAATAATATATCTGAGGAGACTCCCAACTTATAAACTTAGATTAAAATAAAAAAGATAGTTAACATTCCCAGATTAGAAGTAAAAATCCTTGTGACATTTATTTATAGGTATAAATTACTAGGTGTAATATCGAATGGAGTTTTTCTCACACAATATCCTGAGATTGGGGGAAATAAAAAAGATGAGAAAAAATCATATGGTAAATAAGTAAACATTTAATGGATTCCAGGGACATTATCATTTAGAAATCTCTGTCTCGTAGCCAACAGAGTCTTTGTTGAAAAGTCTCCAAGAAATTGCAGCCAAATTTGTTGGTGTGTAGAGCAATGGAACCAAACAAACAAAAGGAACATTGGCTGTGAAGAGCATCTTAGGAAGAAAGTAGGACAAAAGGCCTGAAAGCCATATTTACTGTAACAATTCAAATACGCTGGATTATTTGGGCAACATCCTTTCCACCGTTACACCATATTAATATCTGATTATATCTAGAAATAAAGAACACTTCTACATGTTAATGACACTCATCTGAAGATTTCAAGTACATAAAAAACTTAATGATATTACATATATGTATACACACACACAGAAAATAAATATGTATTTTGTTTACCTTTTTGAAACAGGTTCTCATTATGTTCAGGTTGCCCTCAAAATTTATTACTCTCCTGAGTTAGAAGAATACAAGCAGAAGATGATGAGATATATAGACATGAGAGATGTCTACTTCACAAAGTACTCTTTAAAATTGTCCCCTTCCCCAAACTCCCCATACATGATGAGAATGTGACCAAAACTTTCTGTTTGCCAAACCCTCATATGTATTGATTCCATGTATCTTTCTATATCTCTCTTATGCCTCCATCTTAAAATCTGGTCAGACAGCTGGTCATGGTGTCACATGCCTTTAATCGCAACACTTGGGAGGCAGAGTCTCTCAGATCTCTTTTAATTCAAGACAGCCTGGTTTACATAACGATTCCCAGGCCAGACAAAGCTACATAGTGAGACCCTGCCTCAGAACAAATGAAAAAATAAACACACATACACACACAAATCTGCAGACTCTTATACCATTTAGAAAACAAAATCTTTTAAATAATAATTAAAACCATAGGCTTGTTATTCACCAAAGCCAATAATTCGTCATAAATAAATGTTCATTTCTTCAGTATGCAGAGCTTCTATTATATAAATTCTATAATATGAAATTACCTTGAAATATATAGAATAAATGCACCCCAACTGTCAAAATTCTCATTCACTGGGCATAGAAATATGTTAACTTACATGTGAAAAAGAAACTGTTCCATAATTGTAACTGAAAGTTTTCCTGTGTCCTGCCCAGTCGGCAGCCACTCAGACCCAAGTAAACACACAGAGGCTTATATTAATTAAAACTGCTCGGCCATTAACTCAGATCTACCACTGACTAGCTCTTACTTACACTTAAACTCAGCCCATTTCTGTTAATCTATATGTTGCCACGTGTTCTGTGGCTTTACCTGTGTGCCATTACATGCTGCTCACTGGATGGCAGGCTGGCATCTCCTCACTCAGCCTTCCTCTTCTCAGAATTCTCCTTGTCTGCTTATCCCACCTATACTTCCTGCCTGGCTACGGGCCAATCAGCATTTTATTTATCAGCCAATCAGAGCAGCACATTCACAGCATACAGAACATCCCACAGCATACAATAAGTCAGATAATCCTGGATTTCCAGGTACAAACAGTATTATTTCTTCAATAATTAAGCTTATCAGATACAAACTTGATGTTTTTGAGGAAGACTCCACAGTTCTGAAGGAGGATGGCCATAAAATAAGGCTTGTGGAGATTCTAGAAGACTGAAAGTGAAAATTAAACATAAAATCATCACCTTAGAGTTCACAGAAAGATGTGACCATGACAATACTTCATGAAAGCCTAGGGAGAACTGCTGTTACTTCTCACCTTCCAAACTCGAAGACAAGGAAGATCTATAGTTAGAAGCCACTAAATGCGTGGTGATTCATTACAGCAGCATTAAGAAACTATTTTAGCTTATGTCTAATGGACTTATATATGGTTAGGTTAGGAAAAATTTCTCTCAATATCTTTTACGAATTACTGGAATGTTGCTCACATGTGTTACACACAAATCTGTGAGACTAAAAGGTAACATCTCCTACATTCTTCCTTTTCTATGACATAGTCTTCTCTCTCTCCACTGATTACTGTTGAATTCTCACAACTAAATACCATTTTAAAGGTTTGAACAGTGTTTTGTCATTAAATGAAATCCACAAGCAGGTTAATGGAGACTATGTATTCAGAAATGTTGCTTAAATATTTATTATCAAGACACTGCTCATGTTCACATTGTATCAGTCGTGTGCACTTGAGTTGCTCTCCTGTAAGACCATGCATGTTGTTTTGATTTTGCCCACCATTTGACAAGTGTCGTGGCTTTCAGTTTAGCTCATGTTTATAAAATGCACTGAGAAATCTTTCTCAAAGGGAAAACTCATTTCATTTTTTTTTACTTCCCAGTGCCCATGATAATGTGATAGACATGTAGTAAAATAGGCAGTGAATACTTACTGAATGAAGCTGAACTGAAAACACACAGACATCTATTAGGAAAGTCATCATACTTTCACCAACAAGCTTCAAATCTTCAATCACAACTGGTTGAAAGACAATGGATTTACTTGGCTTCCTAGTAGTAAATGTGCCCAAGAGCTGCCCACAGAACAATTACCTGGTAGTGTGAAAATAACATACATTTTGTCTGTATTAATGCCCACTCACTTTAAAATTATGTTGGGATGCTATGATAATGACGGGAAAGCAGAGAACACTATCAGAATGGTAGCAGAAAGAGAAAGTTGGACTGTTTACACAGACAGTTACATTGTGTATAATAACTGAATTTTTAATTCAATCAGAATGCATTAATTTGTTTTTAAAATTCAAATGATAAAAGCTCACATGTGACATTTAATATGAATTATATAATCGAGTTAATTATATATTATATTAATATATAACACAAATTATATATCATATTAATATATAGTATGAATTATATATTATATACTATACACAATTTAAAGGTACAAAATAAATGCTTTTTAATAATATTATATTTAATAATAATATTAATGTTATAGAATGCATTTTTATTTCTTATATTAAATGAAAGTATGTTTAAACATGTTATTTTTGCATCAAAATTTGACTTTTGAGAAATATTTTTTCTTTTATTCTACTTTGTATACTCTTGGTACTAGGCTTTTCTAGGTAGTCTTGTTAATTACTGCTCTTAAAATATCAGAATGAAACCCAGACTCAGAAAGACAAACATGGTATGTACTCACTTATAAGTGGATACTGGATGTAAAGCAAAGGATAATCAGACTACAACCCACAGCTCCAGAGAAGCTAGGAAACAAGGAGGACCCTATGAGGGATGTACGGATCACTTTGGGAAGGGGAATCAGAGGAGATCCCAATGAGTAAATTGAGGATGGGGGGGGGGATAGAGGGTAGGGGATGGGGGAAGAGAACATGAGGGATTAGGATGGTCGAGCTGGGGAAGGGACAGAGTGGGAGAGCAATGAAAGAGATATCCTGATAGAGCTCCCCATGGGATAAGGTAGAACATGGTGCTAGGGAAATTCCCAAGAATCCACAAGGATGACCCCATATTAGACTACTAGCAACAGTGGTGAGGGTACCTGATCTGGCCTACCCTGGTCATCAGATTGGTGAATACGCTAACTGTCATCATAGAACCTTCATCCAGTAACTGATGGAAGCAGATGCAGAGATCCATAGCCAAGCGCCAGGCTGAGCTCCAGGAGTCCATTCAAAGAGAGGGAAGAGGGATTACATGAGCAAGAAAGGTCAAGATCATGATGGGGAAATCTACAGAGACAACTGAACAAAGCTTAAAGGAACTCATGAACTTTAGACCAACAGCTCTGGAACCTGAATACGACCAGACTAGACCCTCTGCATACAGGAGACAGTTTTGTAGCTGGGTCTGTTTGAGGGGTAGTGTGATCAGGATCTATTCCTGGTGCATGAGCCAGCTTTCTAGATCCCGTTACCTATGATCTGACACCTTGCTCATGCACTCCTAATAAAGTGGGGAGGGGCTTGGTCCTGCCTCAACTGAATGTACTAGGCTTAGCTGTCCCCCCATGGGAGAAATGACTTTGTTGGAGGAGGGAATGAGGGGCGGTGGGGGAAGAGGGGGGGAGTGGGAGGAGGAATGAGAAGGGGATCTGTGGTTGGTATGTAAAATGAATAAAAAAAAATAAAAAATATCAGAACAGATTTTTTTCAACATATAATAATTATAACTCTAGAAGGCAAAATTAAAACAGTGGTTATAGTAATCTTAGCAAGTAGCATGTCCTGGCATTGTTAGACTATTAAATGTCTCATATTGTATTTGAGAATACAGTTGTTGGACATGGAGTGATAAAAAAGGGAACCTGCTGAGGTTAAATGGAAGAAGGGCTTGGGTCAGGAATTGCCCTCAGTCTAGTGGGAGTGATGTAGAGGGAGATGAGCCATAGAATCGAGAGAAGCATCTGTAGACATTGTGTTTGTCTGCAGAAAGGGCATAATGGACAATAACGTCTAATGATTTTATCCATACAGGAAAATGAAAGCATGGTGCCACCCCCTGAACCAAGCAGGAGGACAGAATATTTACAACAGGTTGTCTAGAGGTATGAGAAGTGCTGATCAAAGAAAGCCTAAAATGAGCAATAAAATACAGAAAAAAAGAAGGGTAAAGGTTGATTATTGCTTAATAGTAAATACTGTAATGATCGACTTTTTAGGGCCTGTGGTTTAATCCAACAGCTGCTTGGAATCTAAAAATGAGTTATAGCGATGAGATTACAATGGAGAATAAGGGCTGGATGCAAAAGGTAAGGTGAAGCAGGATGAGAATTCAAGGAAAAGACTTCAGGATGTGATTAAAAAGAACTGAAGAATTACTGTTTCAGGCACAGTGTTGTTTAGGAGTTAATACAAATCAAAAAGCATAGATATGGCTAAATCCTACAGTTCGTTTTCTCCATGAGGGATGATTCTAGCACAAGTCTAGGTGAAGCAGCTTATCTGTTATTTTTGACAATATGTTTTAGGTATTAAATTATGTTTTCTGGAAAAAAATATATACACTTTCTTTGCAAAGTGGTTGTACAAGTTAGCACAGTGTTATGCAAAATGGCTACTTACTTTGGAAGTAGATGAAAAATACATTAAAGTTATTATAAATGCATTTGTTTAATGGATCAGAGAGAAGAACTTTTGGGCACTGAAGTGCCTCTGAATGAGAAATTTTTCTTTAAGAATATGTGAGCTGTGGAGAAATATTAAAATAATACTCGTATTCCTTTAAATCAAGTGATTTTTAACATGTCTTTTTCAACATGTGGCAAATGCTTGTTCTTGGTCTTTTGCCTTGGTTCTCTTTCCTTTCTCTTTCACCCTCCCTCTTTTCTTTCTCTCTGTACCTTTTTCCTCTTTCCCTCCATCATTCTATCCCTCTCTCTGAACCCTATTTCATTTCCCCATTTCCTTTTTAATCAAGAACATCTACTGTCTGTTACATGTGGCAAAGTGAGTCTCCTAAGGAAATAATTTAGTAATGAGAAAGGCGTTGATTTTTCCATTTTTTTTTTTGTTTAAAGAAGTCTCAGCAATAACGAGTGTTGTGCAGACTCTTAGAAGTGTTAATAACAATGATTTCCTTTCCACAGTGACCCAGGCCTTTCTTGTGATTGAGATATTTTAAAGTTGATTGTCTTGCCCCCGTTTTTGTCTCACTTGGACCTGAAGAGGTGCACTGTGAGGGGCAGCCCCTAATGATGCTATGCACATTTCTGGTTACCAGGGTTACAGATTATGATCATCGTTTCCCCATTGCCATAGAAACAACGATACAACAAATATAAATTGCCTATAATTTTCTTATCCTCATAATTTGCAGTCACCATTAGATGAACAACCTGTGTAATAGCAAATGTGACTCATGTATCTCTGGAGATGAGAGCCTTAATTCATTACAATTTTAAATGTAAAGTAACTTGAGAAATGGAAAGATCCTCTAAATAGTTGTGACTTGTCTTAAGGTATTTTTGTATATTAAAGAAATTTAAACTAAGGTTACCTTTTAAACAATTTTCAAACCTTACATGCTAACAAAATTCTGCAAGTTGTACCACTTAACACTTGATGTTCCTGTTCTTGAATTCTTTGGGAAAAAAATGGACAAATTAAGTAAATGTTATTTTACGTGAAATTACATCTGCAATACTGAAAACTCCTCTGTTGCATTCCTAGCACCTGGGAAATTTCTAAAAGATTTACTAACACACATTATTATTTCACTTAAATAATTGAATGAAAACTATAATTACATGCTTCTGTATGTGCCAAATACATGTATCATAAATAAATAAAAGAACAGGCAATTGGTAGCATGTGTATCATGCATATGATTTCAACTTTGACTTTCATAGGAAGCTGGGGAGATGGATCAGCAGTGAAGAGATTTAGCTGCTCTTTTGGAGGAACTGGGCTTGACTCACAATACCCATGTGGTGGCTAATTACTATCTGTAACTCCAATTCCAGTTCACCTGACTCCTTCTAGCCTCCTCAGCTACTTCATGAAGATGGTGCACAGATACACATTTATTCAAATATTTGTTCACATAAAATAAAAAGTCATTCTCAAAAGGAATGTTCAATAGACCATGGACTTGAACAAGTCTTACCTTGTGATCATAAAAATGAGGATTTTAAAAATTTCTACTTTACCCATTTTTCTGAAGGCCATATAAGATAATGGAGATAAAATTTTCCATTTGATCAACATTTTTTAAATATTCAGCTAATATCTGCACATCTAAGAAATTCAAAATATATTAGGAAAGTTTAAATAAGCATAGACATTGTCACCATTTAATATTATTCATAAAGTATTCAATTAATATTCTAATAAATATCAAAGAAATCTTATATAGAATAGACGACACTAAGCCTTAAGAAAACAAATGTTTATTTATCCAGCATTGTAGTCATTAAGCCCTCTATCTAATAGGTGAAGAAGAAAACTATATGTGTATACGTACATGCAACATGAATAAACACACACTATGAGTGTGTGTGTGTATCCTTAATAATTATTATATGCATGCAGTTAAATGATTATGGAGAAATTGTGTTGAAACTGTCTTCCTTTTGGGAAAAAGTAAATAATGTCTATCCCTCCCCCTAAGGACTCAAAGGCAACTCCCTGTTTAATCACCCACAGTTCACTACAGGGGGCCAATTAATTAGGCTTACATTGTAGCCCATGCTGGACTAAAAATTCCAATATTTCTGCCTCAATCTTTTGAGTGTCTGGATCACAGGTGTTGTGTGCTCCTATTACAAATGGAAGATCATTTTCAGTTTTGACCGTTTTTAAGGAACGTAAGTAAGTAACACAACAAGAGGTAAGGATTTATGGATAGGAGTGTAGGAGTCCTTAATGTAACATGTATGATGCCTCCAGTATGGCCACCCAGATGCCACCAAGTTCTCTTGTACTTTCCTGACTGTGTACTCTAGCCCTTCCCAATACATCCATAGAACAAAAGCAGTTAGAGCAGAACTACACACAGCTGGTTGCCAAGGGTAGCTGGATACTCAGGTGAAGTTTCTACAACCAGCTTTCCTCCACTCTTTCTGTTAGATCAACTGTCAAACAGCGGAACTGTGGTGATCTTTCACAAGCAGATCAAACCAAACTCCGAAGGATGGCAACAGTTCGGATTTGAGGGTATTTCCATATAACACAGAGAGGGAGAGGGGGAGAGGTAGGAAAGGAGGGGAATAGAGGAGGAAGCAGAGGGAGGGAAACTGCAGGTGGAAAGTGGGGGGAAATCAGCCTTGTGTGATCAAGGACCTGAAGACTACAAAGAGCAGAGAAACGGCAAAGGCACACTAAAGCAAGAATCAAGCGCGTCCTTGGCAAAGTTGTAAATGAAGAAAGATGAAAAAGCTTGTTGCATAAAAAATTTATGAAACAAATTAAGCTATTTGCAATTCATTTTGATGTTCAGAGAGAACTTTGGGACTGATTTTAGCAAGGCAGAAAAATAAGGTTAGGCTGATGTTTTTGGAAGATTTGTGTGTGTCAGAGAAGATGGGGGGGGTGGCAGAATGTCTGTAGTTCAAACTACCCTAGAACTTATAATGTAGCCCCTGCTGTCCTGAAATTACCAATACTCTGGCTCAATTTGAGTGTTTGGAAAACAGGTGTTGTGTGTTCCTATTCCCAATAAAAGATCATTTTCAATTTTGAAAGTTTTTAAGAAATAAAAATAAAAGTAAATTACCTATATCTAGAAATGAAGTAAATATTAGCTCATCTGTATATGTAATCCATGTCAATTTTCACAGTAGATATAAAAAATGATGTTTCCAGGTAGTGGCTATTATGAATAATACTACTATTAACATAGTTCATCAAGTGTCCTTGTGATATGATTTACCATCCCTTGGGTATATGCCCAAGAGTGGTATCATTGGGTCTTGAGGTAGATTGATTCCCAATTTTGTGAGACATCACCATACTGATTTCCAAAGTGGCTGTACAAGTTTGTACTCCCACCAAAAGTGGAGGAGTGTTCCTCTTGCTCCACATACTCTCCAACATAAGCTGTCAGGTATAAGATGGTATGCCCCTCAACCGAAGAATGGATAAAGAATATGTGTTACATTTACACAATGGAATATTACTTAGCTGTAAAAAAGACAATGGCATCATGAAATTTGCAGGCAAATGGATAGAACTAGAAAAAAAATCTTCCTGAGTGAGGTAATCCAGACTCAGAAAGACAAACACGGTTTATACTCAATCATAGTGGATATTAAATATAAAGCAAAGGATTACCAGACTACAACCCACAGCTCCAGAGAAGCTAGCTAGCAAGGATTCATCAGTCACCCTGGGAAGGGGAAGTAAATGAGATTTCCTGGATAAACTGGGGGTGAGGGGGTGGTAGAGGGAAGGGGATGGGGGATGAGAACATGAGGGAATGGAACTGTCAAGTTGGCAGAAGGACAGAGTAGGAGAGCAATGAAAGAGATAGCTTGATAGAAGGAACCATTATGGGGTTAGGGAGAAACCTGGTGCTAGGGAAAGCACCAGGAATCCAGAAGGATGACCACAGCTAAGACTACTAGTAGCAGTGGAGAAGGTGCCTGAACTGGCTTACCCCTGTAATTAGATCGGTGAATAACCTAACTGTCATCATAGAGCCTTCATCCAGTAACTGATGGAAGCAGATGCAGAGATCCACAGCCAAGCACCAGGCTGAGCTCCAGGAGTCCAGCTGAAGAGAGGGAAGAGGGATTATATGAGCAAGCGGGATCAAGATCATGATGGGGAAATCTACAGAGACAACTGAACGAAGCTCGTGGGAAAGCAGGAACTCTAGACCAACAGCTGTGGAGCCTGCATGGGACTGAACTAGGCCCTCTGTATGTGGGAGACAGTTGTGTAGCTTGATATGTTTGAGGGACCCCTGGCATTGTGATAAGGATCTATCCCTAGTGCATGAGCTGGCTTTTTAGAGCCCATTCCCTGTACTAGGATGTCTTGATCAGCCTTAATGCAGGGAGGAGGGCCTTACTTGTTCCTGCCTCATATGAATATACCAGGCTTTGTTGACTCCCCATGGGAGCCATTATCATTTTGGAGGAATAGATAGGGGGTGGATCGGGGAGAGGAAAATGGGGGGCGAGTGGGAGGAGGGGTAAGAGGGGTACTGTGGTTGATATGTAAAATGAATAAAATTTTTAAAAAATGACATATCAAGTTGTAGTAAGACTATGTACCTCACCTTGTATTTAGACTGGGCAAGGCAACCCTGTATGAGGAATAGGGTTCCAAAAGCCAGCATAAGTGCCAGAGACAGCCCCTACTCCCACTGTTAGGAGTCCCATAAGAAGAAGAAACTGCATAACTGTCAGATATATGCCACGTGCATAGGTCAGTCCCTTGCAGGCTCCCTAGCTATTGGTTCGGTCTCTGTGAGCTCCTATGAGCCTAGTTTAGCTGATTCTTTGGCTTTTCTTGTGTCTATCCTTGACCCCTCTGGGTCCTACAATCCTTCTTCACTCTCTTCAACCAGATTCCCTGAGCTCAGTCTAATGTTTGACTCTGGGTCTCAGCATCTGTTCCCACCAGTTGCTGGATGAAGCCTCTCTGCTGACTATTGGGCTATGCACAGATCTATGAGTATAGCAGAATATCGTTAGGAATCATTTCATTGACTTTTTTTTTTGACAGTTTTGTTTGGTTCTATCCTAGGTCTCTAGGCCATCTAGCCTCTGGGTCCTGGCACTCTATGCAGGGGTGGGGGAGGGGGTATGAGGGTGGGCATTCACACATGTGGCATGGGTCTCAGGCTGCATCCAGTCATCAGTTGTCTACTCCCAGAATCTGTTTCACCCCAGCACATCTTACAGGTCAGACAGTCTATAGGTGGAAGGTGTCCCAGTCATTCCACTAGTAGTCTTGCCTGGTCACAGGAGGTGGCTAGTTCAGGCTCATAGTTATTATTATTTTTTATCCTATTATTTTGGGGGTCCACCACCCAGCTCATCAATAAACACATTGAGTCTTATTCTTTCTTATGAATGCCCAGCCATAGATTGGCTTATTTCTAGCCAGCTATTCTCAATTTAATTTATCCCATCTATCTTTTGCCTCTGGGCTTTTACTTTTCTATATACCTTTCATTAGTTCTTACTCAATGGCTGGCTGTGTAGCTGGGTGGCTGGTCCCTGGAGTCCTCCTCTCCATCTACTTCTGCTCCTCTCTCTCTCTTCCCAGATGTCTCCTGTTTATTCACTCTGCCTGCCAGTCCTACCTATCTTTTCTCCTGCCTAGCTATGGGCTGTTCAGCTCTTTAATAGACAAATCAGGTATTTTAGACAGGCAAAGTAACACAGCTTCACATAGTTAAAAAATGCAACGTAAAAGAATGCAACATCTTTGCATCATTAAACAAATGTTCCAGAGCATTAACAAATGTAACACATCTTTAACTAATATTCCACAACACAGGCTACTTATCCCCTTTTACTAGGAGTCTTAGCTGGGGTCATCCTTATAGATTCCCTAGAGTTTCCCTTGCACCAAGCTTATACCTGACCCTTGGGTGGACTCAAGGTGAGTGCGGATGGGAACATGAGGGATCAGGTTGTTGCAGGGGGATACTGAAAGAGCTGAACGAAAAAGAAGGAAGTTCTTAACCCAGGTAAAACAGACCAGAGTTCAGATGAGTAATGGTAAGTGTAAATACATTGGTGTTAAACGAATTATAAATTTTCACAATTCAGTAGTTGATATGGATTTTTGGTTTTGAGTTATAATTTTACTCATTTGAAAATATGTTGTCAACATTTTGAAGATTGCAGTTTTGTTTTGTAATTTAGGTTGAAACAGTGGTTGTAAACTTTATATACTAGTGGAAATAAAGAAAAGAGAAATCAGAGAGATCCTGTAGGTGAGTTTTCTTGTCCCAGAGCCACTCTCAAAAAACTGACTCAGAGTCTTAACATAAAGTATAAGTGCCCGGCCAATAGTTCAGGCTTGCTTTTTGCTAGCTCTGAAAACTTAAATGAACCCACTTCTAGTAATCTATGTGCTGCCATGTGACTTGTTGCTTGTTACCTCATTTTGTACATTTCCTGCTCCCTGTGCACCTGGCTTCTTTGGCGCCACCTTTCCTCATCCCATCATTTTCAGCTTGGTTTTCCTACTTACCTTTATCCTGTTCAGATATTAGCCAGTCATCTTGTTTATTCAACCAATCATAGCAACATATATTCACACAGTGTACAGAAGGATTATTCCACAGCACGATAAAGACAAAAAGGTTGGGGATATATCTGTTACAGGACAAAAGAATGAGGTTATCAGATGCAGATTCATTGTTGAACATCATATTCCCCAATGTATAAAAATCAAAGAGTCAATTACATATGACAGGGACTTCTCTGAACTGTCTGTAATCCAAGAGGAGGCTAAGAAGCACTAAAAGGGTCTCTGAATGAGATGGGATGTATAAAACCCCCAATCCAATGCTTCAAAGACAAAGCTGTTAATACTTTGCTTGGATGCAAATGTGTGCAAATGGAATGTGTGCGGACATTTTTAACAGGTTAGAATGTACTTCCTAAGTAACATCCAAGGTTAGGATTCAAGCTTGGTAAGGCAGGGGAAGGGCTTATATGTGAAAGAGAATGTGAAAAAGATGGGTTCAAAGCAAATGAACCCATCAAATGTGGGACTGGTGGTCACAGCTCTGAGCAACAATCATAAACTGCCCATCCGAGTCTAAAGACAGAATGTCTGGACAGACTCATCTTTCATCAGGTACAAAAGTGACTTCAGATCTTGAAAACACACAAGAAGAGTTCTCCTAAATAGCTGTAAGAAAGTTACTGTGATTAAAGTGAAATATGAGAGATTTGCCTTAAAGGCAGTGTCTGGTGCAGTCAGAACAAAGGTGCCTGAACTTGGATAAGTAACTTGTAGCGTAATGATGTGCATGAGTTCAAACAACGGCACCCCCTGAAGAGCAGCAGTAAGGAATGTATTGTTTGGAAAGTCTTTCTGAATAAACAAAATGCTTTAAGTTGTGCAGTTCTGCCTTTCTGGGTTTCAGTTTTTTTCCTCTTTCTATGATAGCCAATAATACCAATTATATCTGCTGTGTTTCTTAATATGCCAAAGGTCAGGCTGTTTTTCTGTACAGTATACATATAAAGGAATGGGGTTCTCAAGGAATTGAACTGATACCATTACCACAATCCAGATGGATACTACAGGTAAGCTCCTGCTCTAAGTAAAAATGTATGCTATATTCTTGCAAAATTTTAAAGTACACATTTACAGAATTTTGTCTACATTAGGGGAAGTGAGAGCATAAAGGTAATTTCCCTGGTGGTATTTAAAAATCCGAGATACATATTTTACACTCTTCTTAAGTGGTTCTGCTAAGGAAAATCTGTTACAAAGTGACCTTTTGCATTTGTTAGTCCATTAATGATCCCCTGCTGTTTTCCAGGCAGTGTGCTAGACCTTGGTAAGATGAAAGATACTCAGTGTCTTTCATGGAGCTAATAGGGCAACAGGGATGAGAAAACTCTGAAGCTTTAATGGTAAATTCACTTCTATCTGTTGCTGGGGTTTGAATATGAAATGTCCCCCAATGGCTTCTGTGTTTGAATACTTGGTTTTGGTAGATTGTGGAACCTTTAGGAGATGTAGCTTTGCTGGAAGAGGTAGTTTATTTGTAGTTAATCTTGAATATAGCCTAATGCTGTGTCCCATCTGCACTCTGCTTTCTAACTACAGATAGATGCACTGTGACCAACCGCCTTACACTCCCTTGCCCATGCCTACCTTGCCATGGTGGACTGTATACCTTTTAAAACTGTAGTCTAGAATAAGACCTGCCTCCCATAAATTGCTTTGTAATGGATAACTATGGGAAAAGTAAGCAGTACACCCATTAATCCAAAGCTTGCCCTTCTCCTTCAAGTAATGAATGATGCAAACAGCTTAAGGAGAAGTAAACTTTAGCTCTGAATAAAATCAACAAACAAACAACAAACAACAAAACCAAAAAGACTTCGATGCAGATACGAATCATTTAGGTACAAGTGTGTTTCAGATTTTGGATGGCCTGAAGCTCCCATAGTTTAAAGCAAGTTTGAACAGAGTGAGTGACCTTATGAGCCAAGGGACAACCAAGACCAAGACAATGGTAGGTGAGCTGCCTATCAATGTAGCTGTTTGCTAGAAACAGCACTGTACACTCTGACTCACTGCCGTAAATAGACTGCCACAGTACAAATCTGTCTTCTTCCTTGTTTTTCTTGGCATGTTTGCTGGTCTATTGTTTATACCATTGTCTTTTTAACTGATGTTGCCAGCAATATTAGAGGCTAATGTTAGCATAACAAGTGCTTCATCCTAGTACATGTTTCTATTTGAAAATACAAACATTGATTATACTTTTCTTAAAGGTTTCTCTCCCCCTTTTATTGAGTTTCTACTGTGTGGCACACTGCAAAAACATTTTCTCCACGATAACTACTTTTCTCCTCAGGTCCTGCATTTGATAGCATAGTTTGAGCAAATGAGAATCTGAATTGCTCTGACATGAAAATATGCAAGGGGGACCTTCATGCTCTCACTTGAAATCTAAAGAATTCCTGATTCAGAAGCTGGCTTTGTAACTGGTCGCCACCTGTTTCCCTTCATCTTATCTCCAGTGGGTTTGGCAAACCAAGTGTTATTTACCTATGTCCAGCTACTTTCCATATGATCAGCCCCTGTTATTTAGGAACTAGGAATGAGAATACTGTGGTAGTACGGTTATGCAGGGTTGGCTTACAGAGATGAGCATTTCCTACTGGAGGATGCCTTTTTGCCCAGTATGATCTGGGCAATGTAAGTCTGATCCTAATCCTCTCATCAGGGGGTGTTTTCCAGTTGTGCAAATCTCAAGAATGAAGATCAATATTTCCCCAGCTATTCATTTTACCGATTAATTCCCCATGTGCATTTCCTGACATATCACACATTGGACAGGCTCAAGGGATAGCTTCCCAGAAGCCCCTATGATGACTGCCAAACTCTGTAATGAAAGGAAATATCTTACCAGATTATAAAGCAAGACAATGCTCACGTGAGGCTAAGTAGAAAATTGAGGACGTCTGGTCTCAGTGCTTAGCTTTACAAGGAGAGATGACAAAATGATCAAACCTACTGGCCAAACCATTGGTTGGTGAGTCCAGTCAATGACAGTATTGTAGGACCTAATTTGATCTTACATTTCCAGGCAAATTTATATTTAGACAATAATTCATTTGATACAATGAATTTGTGTAAATAATTGACTTATAGAGCAAACACAAATATAAGTTGGATTACTTCTGTTTATATACACTTTTAGCGAATTTCAAAGGGAAAAATCTTTAAAATTTTGAAAGGAAAACACAAAAATGATTACTGAGACTCAGTAAATATATACAGCAAAGAAAGACACACTCAGATTCATAACAGTAAAATTAGAAATGATTTACAATACATAGGCCATAAAGATTAGTGTAATAATAACTATCATTTTCTCTTCAAGGAGAGTAAGCCTCTTCTTAGTAATATTTTCCACCCTCAATTTTGTTCTCGTGTTACAGGATTTTCTCTATTTCTTTTTGAGATTATAATTTATTTACATTTCTTGCTTCCCCTTTCTTTCTCCAAACCCTCCCCTATACTCCTACCTGTTCTCGCTCAACCTTATGGCCACTTTTTTTTTTTTTTACTAATTATCATTGCATGCATATATACTTAAAAAATGTAGTTATCTTCTTTCAAAGAAGAGGAACATTTTCTCAGGAAAAGATAAAACATACATTGAACACTATAATTAGTAATTTAAGTGGTTGTAGACATAATACATTCTTAGGTATAGATATTAATTGTATTTTATTAGTTTTATCTAAACTTTTAATTGCCATTAAACACATTGTTATTCATATTTATGGAGTATAATGTGACACTGTGACACATGTCTATAATGTATAAGCAACTCAAAATTATGATGGTCACATTATACAGACTTCTACTCTCATGATTTACACATTGCTGTAACAAAAATACCTAAGAAAAATAACCTAAGTGAGAAGAGGTTAATTTGGATTTCAAATTTCCAGTCTCTCATGATGAGAATGTCATGGTAGCTAAAATAACTTGGTCCCTGCCCGTATTAGTTTGTTTTAATTACTTGTTATGTAGTATTAACCAGGAAGCAAGGATCCTACAGCAGAATTGGGGGTCTTGCTATGACACTCTCTGACCTTCTACTAGCTACCCAATTCCCCCATCTAGGTCCCATCTCTTAAAGTTCTAAACTTTCCAATATAGGACTACCAACCAGAGACCAAGGGTTCAGGCACATGAGCCTGTAGGGGGACATTTCACATTCAAGTCATAATATGGAGACTGCAAAACAGACAACATTTAAAAGAACTATGCACTACCATCTTAATAAGTAAATTAACTTGGCTTCATAAATTGTTATAGGTGAAGTTTTAATAAATGTTTGAGTATTCAAAAGGTTAAAGAACACTTTGTAAGTGATCCCTCTAGAATCTCCACCGTTACTAAAGCATTCTTTCTATTGAGGATCTTGCCTAGCACACACTACAAAAATACCTCTGCAAATGAAAAGTTTATCCCTGAAGAATTTGAAATTAATACAATCAGATGAGTAAGGATGATATACTCATGTGGTAAGAGGTTAGTAAAATAGAGATGTGATGTCATCTGGAATTCTGACCTTTGAATATCCATCTTAGCATTGCTTTCATTGTATAAGGAAGATTCCTGAAAATGATTTGTAGTTTTAAGGAGTGTCATATGTAATAGCCTGCACAAGTTCCCTAATGGGAAGCTAGAACTGTCTGTTTAGCATACCTGGTTTAGAATCCAAACATTCTTGTTGTCCTTGTATTTTCTGCCAGAAATTGCATATAGTCAAAAGAAAGAAATATGTTTCAAGAAATAACCAAGTAAAATATGTTTCTTTCCATTGTTAATATGAATTAGAAAGGGATTCTCTTAAAAATCTATAAATAGCTAAGTTTTCAGGCCATAATTAATAACTCATTACTTCAAAAATAAAAGCAAAGTCCCTATTTGCCAACACAGTATGGTAGGAATCCATCCTTCTCCAATCTCTTTTATATTTCTCTTTGCCCTTACTGTGGGAACAAACCCTGCCAGTTTCAAAGTAGTCCTATCATGTCCTTAGAGATAAACTGGCCATTGATCTTTATATGGGAAAATATTCCTTAAATGTTCCTTAAATCCTTAAAGAGGCTTGAAAATGTCATCCCCAGTGGAAAACTACGAGACTCTGGACCACCCCAGGGACATGATGAAAGCATCGATTCCTTTCTCTCATTTTGCGCAGACTGATCTTCTCTTTACCAGTGCTACCTCCCATACCCCTGTCTGCACCCATACCCAGAACCCCTTCCCCACTTCTCCTTAAGGGGTTAAAATGAACCTTCTAGTCAAGCTTTTCATGGAACATTTATGCTCTTTACCACTTCATTGTTATTCTTATTGCTGGATAGGAGCTTCATCTCTAAATCAAATCACATAATAAATCCATATCTGTGTGGCAA
>CABHPQ010150807.1:0-15466 GCA_902168405.1 Peromyscus aztecus | reverse complement strand
AGAAAGAAACCACAATAGAACTGGAAGGAGAGGAGGAATACTGAGCTACAAGGATCTAAATGTACAAACCAGCTCATCAGCTGACTTAATGAACCAGTCCAAATTCCAATGACAAAATCTCTAGGTTGCTTTTAATTTTACACTATTGTATTATATTGACACAGCCAATAAGCCTGGTACTTAAACCAGATCTAATCTGGCCATTAAGCTAGATAATAAAGGCTGTGTTTTAATTCACTTGATAACCAACTCAATAGTCAGAAAAAAAATCTTGTGTGAAGGGGAAGAAATAATCTAATATGATCTTCCTCATTCTTCTTAGCTTTGAAGACCTATAGTACTATGAGTCAGTATGAGTGGGCTTACCATAGATCAAAATAACATAAACATACTTAAGTAAAATATGAACATTTCTTATAAAGTTGAGTATGGCAGATGAGGGTGACCCAACACCCCCTAAGGGTATTTGGCTGGAGACAATCCCTGTTAAGTACTACTGAGAATGTTAATGTTATAAAAGGTTTTTGTCATAAGCACCCTTTATTTCTCTTTACGTTAGTTAATGTGTTGGGAGTTAGACATTGAGCCTGAAGAGACACATGGCAGACATCTTCCTTATGTCCAGCTATCAGCAGCAAAGAACTTCCATTCAATCAACCATTTGTTTTGGCAACCAGCATGAATATTCCAGAGGAAGCCTGACTCTTTTGAACACCGCCCCCGCACTTTGAAGAAACTCCACTCTACCTGCAAATACAATAGCAACTTCAGCTTCTGTTTTAGGAGATCTTGTTCCAGTCATGGTTGCTCCAGGCAGTTTGAAGAACTGTTTCACTGGGCAGCTCTGCACAGGAGAGCATTTTCCTTCTGGCTGAAGAAAAGCCTATGATTGGTGTACAGACCGGCTTGTGACTGGCTTATAAGTGAGGCGTGTGATTGGCTTATAAGTGAGGCTTGTGATTGGTGCACATGCAAAGCTGGTGAGTAGTTGAGCTATAAAGCCTGCACACATGCAAAACTGTGGTTGGCTGGGTTATAATCCAAACACAAGTGTGCCCTGCCCAGTTTGTTTGTTTGTTTTAAGTAGAAGTAAAGGCTACTTCTTGGTCTTGTCAGATAATCTTGGAGGCTTACCCTGAGTACTTCCCCTGGTATTTCAAAACTGGGCTCAATAAAGGCATCTTGCAAATAGTCTTCCATTGTCTAATTGTGCTAGAGAGGGCTAAGCTGGATGCACAAAGATGAGAAGAGCTATGGATTTAGCTCCAAACCCATCCAGAAGGATCAAGAAGGCAGCTGAAGAGACCCAGACAGTGGCCAGAAACAATGACTATGGAGAGGTCTAGGACAACAGAGAGACAAAGGCAAGAAGCTTTAAGCCTTGGCAGTCAGTGGGGAGTTCCTGGGAGTGCCCAAGGGTTAAAAGATGAGCTTTCAGAGTCCCAAAGCTTTGTGCTTTCATACTTGCAACTGGGTGCTGGTCTGCTGGCATCCGAAGCCCAGAAGCTCTTGGGTTTGAAAGCCCATCCCGTGAGCCCCACACATTCACAAACTTCAGGTTGTCCACACAAAGGAAGGTGTTCCTCACCTGTTTGTGATCAACACAAACACAGCAAAGGGTTCCTCATCTAGATTTTATGACATGAAGATGTATTATGAACGATAGAAAAGTACTTAGTTCTCAGGAAGAAGTCAAAAATTAGCAAGAACAAAGGTGGTCTTTGTAAGTTAGCTCTGATTTTCTATATGCTTCTACTCACATTTATCTTTTTCTCTGCTTTTCCTATTTACTATAAAAACTACTGCCACCAAACTGCATTTACTGTTACAGACACTTAGAAGAGGAAAGGTCCCTAGCATTTATCTCAATTTCATGCCCCATTCCTCCTTCCCTCTCATCCTGCCTCCTCTTCTTCCTCCACTCCCTCTTTCTTTTCTGCCTTTTCCTTCCCCCATCATTCTGTTCTCTTCCTTCCCTTATTCCCTCCCTCTCCTGCATTTCTAAGCTTCTTGTTTTAAGTCTCTGCCTCTAACTGTATCTCCCACTTCCACCTCAGCCCCTCAGACCCCTGGCATCATCTGATTGAGAATTGGGGTGACTGAAATAAAGTTTAGTTCCTGCCTTGAGACAGTCACCTGTGGCCAAGGGATATACAGTCACTTTGTAGAAACAAAGCTGCCAGTACCTTTGTGTCTACAGTTAGATAGATGACAAGAAGCGAGAAGAAGATGGGACAAAGGATGGAACAGCATCCATTGAACGCAGCATTCATGTTTCCTCGCTGTGATTTTTAACACTAGGCTTTCTTTGTTCAAAGTTTATAACACTAAGAACAGCAAGAATATTATAAACATCACCTTCATGAGGATTTCTGGGTAAATCTACCAGAGAATCTATTAATAGAAGGCTGAAGAGAAAATGGCAGAAGGAATCTCAATGAGTAGAGCATCTATGCAACCATGAAACAAAGGAAAAAAACACTGTCGAGTTGTTCTTGTCAGAACAGGATGTACAATTCTTAATTGTATTCAACAGTAACAAAATATTAACATAAAGAGAACAGAAAGACTCCAAGTATCCTGATTTATTCTTACTCTCTGAAGATCCAGTGCAGTTAAATCTGAAAAAAAAAACAATAATAGAAAAAAGAAGCCTATTTAATATATTAAAATGGAAATAATAAAATACCATAGAATTAACTAAAATTAGAAGAGAAGCAAAGAAGAGAAGAAAACCATATAACTCCATCACTAATCATCACACCAAATTAATAAACACTATCTAAAGAAAAAATTAAAGATACTGTAGACAGTTATAGACTATAGAAAACAATTATCATGAGAAATACATACTAGGCTGGGAGACAGCCCATTGGTTAAAGAGTTTGCTGTGCAAAAATGAGGACCCAGGGTTCAGATCTCCAGAACCTATGTAAATACCAGGTAGGTATAATGACTTGCCTGTAGTTCTAGTATTTGGAAGGCAGACAGCAAAGACGGGGACCCCAGATGACTAGCCAGACTTGCCATAAACACAGCTCTGGGTTCAACTGCTAGACCCTGCCTCAACGAATGAGGTGCACAGAAATCACAGAGAAATATTGTGAGGTCAACCTGAGCCTCCACAAGCATGGACACACACATTTACCTATGAACAACCACACACACATGCAAATATGCACACACAAGCATGAATGAACACATCACACACAAACATACATATTGGAGGAAAGAATATGCTTTTATAACCATTAAAGAAGACTCAAAAATGGATGAGAGAAGCCAAAGCATGGCATGAAGAATTCTTAAAAAAATTTGTAAGCATAGAGCATAAAATAAAGCAGTATGACAAAAGTGAAAAGAAAAACATATTTGCTCTTTCAGGAAGAATATAACTTACTGTGTCTTCTATGAGAAAAAAATTCTACTTTGTTTGTATTATCACAAACAAAGTAGAGATTATACGTGTAAGTCAATCTAAAACATTACTTCAGAAAAAATCTGAAAATAAATAAGGACAAACATGAAATTACTGGTTTATTAAAGAGACAGAAGTCAGAATTCATGATTACAAAATATGGATTGAATTAATGGCTAATAAGTATAATGTAAGGTAAAGGAAAAGACTTTGAAATGATAAATTATCAGCAAAATGGTAGCAACAGGGCAAATATATCTATGGTAAAAGATAGCATTAATATTTACAAATAAAATTAGTGAATATTCAAGAAGAAACAGAAGTATATTAGAAACAGAAAATGAAAATGCAGATATAGGTATGTATGGCTTTTTTATTTATTTATTTTAGTTACACTCATGATATTCATTAAGTACACTCATGATATTAATTACATTTGTGGTATTCATTGATGATTTTAATATAAACTAATTAAATACACATAAATCAGTACATAAGATAATATTAAAAATTAATATATACACAAGAACTGAATAACAACATAAATCAAAGGGAAGATCAATAAAGAAGAAAGTGCATTTGGTGAATTAGAATGCAAAAATTAACACTACTATTTAAAGCTTATAGAGATAATTTGGGGGAAATAATGAAATTATTTTTATAAACAGAAATAATATAATAAGGATGAGAAACAATACAGAAACACAAATAAACATGAAAATAAGAAACCAAGATTTGTTTTAAAAAATCCACTTCTCATTGAGAAGAACTAGAATGTATAGAATACATATTTTTTAAAAAATAGATTTGAAATTATTTAACAGGGTCAAGCAAGTTTCTTGACAGAAATACAGTTCTAATCTCAACGTGAACTTCAAATCTGATGCTGTCTTTTTCCCTCCGGGCTTTTTCCAGCTCATAGATGACATCAATGAACAAGATACAAAATCATGGTGAGAGCAGGGCCTTAGGGGCGAAGAGATTGAACAAAATTTCTATATTTTCTTAGGCTGCTGATGCAGCAACTGGAAAACAAAGTGAAGCTCTGAGGAGATAAGTCTAAGGATGCCATCTCAGCCATCTTAGCCGTTTTTTCCCCTGGCAATGTACCTCAGTTATATAGAAGCTGAGAGACCAAGAGGTCAAAGAGAAATCCATGCTAAGACCCCAAGAAGTTAGGCAGCGTTGTCTTCAATCTTGTGGTGCTGGGGGGAAAAATTAGAATACAAAACCAGCAATGCATGCCAAATAAGATTTAAAAATAAAGCCATCTAAAGAACATTTTAAAAATAGCAAATACATGAGGATCAGGCTTATTAAAAAATGTATAGACACTCATGACAGGAAACTAAAATACGAGAAGAAATTAAAGAATGCCTAAAAAAGAAAGAAGATAGGAGATGTTTATGAATTGAGAAACTCATGCCAGTGTTCCCCATATCTAAGGTTTCAATGTGATCTCAAAGACATATCACCAAGTTTCTTTCTACAGTATATAGAGTTTGACAAGTTGATTTACAAGTGAATATGGATAAGAGCCAACAACAGCCAAGACAAGTTGGAAGATTTATGCAATCAAAAATCAAGAATTATTACAAAGCTATAGTAATTAAGACATGAGATGGTAAATAAATGGAACCGAAACAGAAATTCCAGGAACAGACTTTCAAGTTAATGACCAAATATATGATTTATGACAAAGTAGTAATATATTTTGTTCTTATAGGAAATGCATATTTCTGTAACAAATTGTGTAGGCCTACTGGATGTCTACATGAAAAATTCTCTCCTAAGTTACAGGACAACACACACACACACACACACACACGCACAAAGATCAACCCTCAAATGAATTTGTAGTCCTAAATGTGAATCATAATTTTAAAAAAAAATTTTAAAGGTGACATATGAGAATTGTCTGTATAAAACTGATGTAGTCGAACAATATCTTGAACAGATCTTCAGTAGTATAAAATGAAGTATCAATTGATTTGATACATAAAGTTAAGAACAACTATACATCAGACACCTTCAGGTCAGAGCCTGACATGTGCTGTTCCCCCATAGCTACATGGGGTGATACCCAGTTTTCCCACAGAATTTATCATTTCCCTTCTCAAGAAACTCCAAGGATTTTTTCCATCTATGTCTCTCCTATGTGTCTCCCAAATCAGAACTGTCCATTTCAGTGGGACCTAAACCCAGACAGTTGTAGCGCACAAAATAGTCTCACTGCAAGTCGAATAGTCCAGAGAACTTTGGGGAATGTTTGTACGCTATGTTTCACTTCTATACAATTGCCTCTAGTATTTAAAGCAATGCTCTTTCTCTCCATTGCCATTTATTAAGTGTTCCCTCCCAGCAGTACTTAACTCTGTTCACTGGGTCAAGGGTCCACAGACTTCTCCCATCTATGGGATTTCAGCATTCTACCTCCTCTCAGTCTTCTCAATAGCCCCAAGAGAAGATGGAAGAAGAAAGTTGGATTGTCCACCTGGGTTCAGTTTTTTAAATCTCAGGGAAAATTTCTAGAAGTTCTCTTTTAGAGCATGAGCATAGGCACTACCTGATAGTCTCAACTTTGGGCACTAACCAAAGCCTGGTAAAAAGATACATCCTATGTGTCATCCTGTTATACCAGCTTACTTCATCTCCTCTTGTTCTATTTTTTTATCTACCCATTCCTGCATAAAAGACAGCTGCTTTGTGTTAAGAAGCAGGTTCTATAATTCTCTGGGCATCCCCAATCATCTCTGATCAAGTACCATAGGACTGGGTGCAAACTACCTGATTAATGAATACGTAATTACTTGTGATATTATGGATCTGTGCCTTATGAGGCTTACAGATCACCTGATTAATAAGTTACTTGATTACAAAATTACTTGAGTAAGAAATGTATAATTACTTGTCATATTATAAATTCTTAACTTAAAAGTTGATGAAAGTTGACTACATTCATCTGCAAGGTGTCCTGACTATTTCCTCCAGACACCCCTAATTTCCTTACATAGTTACGTACAGTCTGGCATAACCGTGGGTGTCTCCACCATCAGAGATCTGTTTCAAAGATACTTACACGACACAATTCAGGACTGCATCCCTGAGCCCTCTGTTAACATCTGGCACTTCACAAGCTAGTATCTGCCATGCCTTCCTTGAGCTTCCATTAAAAGGTAAATATTGAGAATTTGCTACACACCCATGCCAGAATCATTAAGATAACTAGGATGTGACATCTAAACAAACAAGCCAAAAGATTGAAAAATATAGATAGGTAAGAAAATGATTTCTCTGTACTTTAGCGAGTACAGAATGCTGCACACACAAAGATAAAGTCATATATGGATGGCTGGATCATCAGAGAGGCGTGATAGCAGAAGAAATATCCAAAGTGGGCTTTGATTTGTTCCAGGAAGAAACAAACAGAGTTTCTTTCACCCAAACAGAGAAAGGAATATGTAAATGTAAAGAAGCAAGAAACACAACCCCTCCTCCAATACCCACATGAAGCCCCTCACTCACAGTCAAAGAAGTCTAGAATCAAAGAAGAGGTCCACAGTGCCAAAGACACATATGCAAAGAATGGTATGGAATCTGTTCTATGTTTGTATATATCTTCTTTGTCCTTATGTCTATGTTAGAGCCAAATCCAGTTTCTCTTTCAAAATAAGACACAGTGTTAATAAGGAAGCATATTCTTACATTTTGGCAAGTCTATCGAGTGAGAAAAGATTTTTTTTTTTAAAAAAAAAAGTATTCTCCAGGGATTATATATTTAGGTATTCTAAACTTGAAAATTTGCCAAATTTTTTTAGTCAGAGTAAATAAGGAAATTGAGAATTTACCAAAAAAAAAAAATGCATAGCAAATTCAGCATTTCTGGAACTATCTTAGCTTGCCTTTTTCATAAGCCATCCAAGTTGCAGCGCTTTCAGTTATTTAAAACAGCAAGATACTGGAAAGATGTCTCAGTTAAAGTGATAAATTAAAACCTGTCAAGATTTTTCTCCAATCTAGGAAATTAGGTTTTGCAAACTATCTACAACTCTAGACTTTCAATCTACCCAAGTCAGTGATAAAACAAGAAAAGAGTTGGTGTTACCTCTATAGCTCTAACAAGGGTTAAATCTGAACAGGAATTCTTGCCCATCTCCTCTGAGAATCCCAGACTACACAGATGAGCACACACACACACACACACACACTTCCAAGTTCCAAAGGTGTAATCCCTACTCTCCCAAAGACAGCGTATTTCTTTGAAGTCCTCTCTGTGAATGTAGAGTTCAATGTGAATGTTGAATAGAGATTAGTAGAGACTAAGAAATGTGGGGGGAATTGTGGGAAATTGGATATCAGCTGCCTATATTCAGGTAGGAGGAATTAATTCTAGTGTTTGTAGCACAATAAGATGACTATACTTCATAAGAAATTATTGCATATTAATATCTAGAAAGTAGGTTTCAAATACAAAGGAATAAAACGATGTAAATTCTAATTACATAGAGGTTATAGTGATATATTGAACATTTATATCAAACAAATAATAAATAGTTATATATTTATCAAAAAGTATTTCAAAGGCTGTTAAGATGGTTCAGTGGGTAAAGACTCCTGCCACCAAGCATG
Source organism: Peromyscus aztecus (assembly GCA_902168405.1). Lineage (NCBI taxonomy): Eukaryota > Metazoa > Chordata > Mammalia > Rodentia > Cricetidae > Peromyscus > Peromyscus aztecus. Next base: position 7,419 of record CABHPQ010150807.1, on the reverse strand, counting down.
ATAACATAAGTTCGATCCTTGGAACACACAAATGGTAAAATGAAAACAATGAGTGGGTCCTGCAAGTTGGCCTACAATCTCCACATGTATGCTAACATGCACACACACACACACACACACACAGACACGCACATGCACATGCACACACACATGCACGTGCATTCACACATGCATGCATACATACAAATGAAAAAAATAAAGCAAATGTAAAAATTTTTTAATTGAAATAAACTATTGTAAACGTTTCAGGAGATAGAAGTGATAACTACTGTGATTTGATCATAATCCTTTACAGACATATTGTCATACTGCAGCCAGACACAGTATCACACCCTACATAGTATCGAAAGGAAAATTGCAAGTTTAAGGCCAGCCTAGGCTATATAAGGAGACCTTGTCTTGGAAAAAAAAAAAAGAGGAGAAGATAGATAGAGATAGATAGATAGATAGATAGATAGATAGATAGATAGATAGACAGACAGACAGACAGACAGACAGACAGATAGATAGATAGATAGATAGATAGATAGATAGATAGATAGATGATAGATAGGGTGGGTGGGCAGGCCGATGGACAAACAGACACACAGACATATAGATGATAGGTGGATAGATGTATTTTATTGCAACCTATACATATGCCCTATTAAAATAGTAAATGTACACTTTCATTCAGAAGAGTTTATATTCTTTGAAAAGATAAAAAAAAATTGTATGAATACCAGCAAATGAAAACCTCCAGATGATAGCCTCTATTTATCTTTAACAGCTAGCATCCTTCCAGTCACTTCCACCTATCAGAGTCTGGAAAACTAGGATTTAGTTTAAGAGATTTAAAAACCTTGATAACAACTGCTGATGTTAACCAGTATTTCCAACATGAAAGGCATGTTTAATCCTTTAATCTTCACAACCATGTGATGAAGGTACTAAATGTTCACTGCTTATTGAGGTCCTCCTGAAACTGAGAAAGAACCTGCAGAAAGTGTAAAGCCACTTAACCAAGTTAAGCATTAGTCACACACATTCCAAGTCATGCTCCAAAGTCTAGAGTCCTAACCAAGTTTTAATGACTCTCTCACATGAGCTAATTATAAGTTTAAATTGTGAATTTTGATTATTGAAGTCACACATGATATATGGCTCTCTTTTATCCTCTGCAGATTCTCCCCCAATCGGTACTACAACCCTGCAGTGTATATGACTTTCACAGTTCATATGCATAAGAGTGCCGGAAACATGGAGGTGAGGACCGATGAATTTCATAAACATAAAAGCAGACCAAAAGGAGCTGGGTATGTTTTTTATAAGATCTTGCAACTAGTAGAAAGGCGAATTCTTCAACAATCAAGCACTTTGGGGTGCGGTCCCCAAATATGTTCCTCTTTTCATTTCTACATTGTTGCTGGCACCACAGAATATAAAACTATAGCTGCCTTCTCCCACTCTCACCTGTATTCTATGGCTTTGGGTATTTACTTCTCATATACTATGTCTGCTTTAGAAATGTCCGTTTTGGTAGCCTGTGAGCCTAGCAGCTCCAGTTCACGAAACTCTCTTATTACAATGCCAGGAAACAGGAAAGAGTGGGCAGCACCTGCTTTTCACTACCTCTATCCCAAATCTGCAGGAAAGGAACAATTCTTTCTTGACGTTCATGCCCTATTAATGCAGTACTTAGATTTAGTGATGCCCGATATATAATTTAGAAAAAGATGGGGGCTTTTTTTTTTGACAAAATAATCTTATTTCCACAAGTTTTACAACCATGTGAAATCACAGGAACCTATTGCTAGTGCCACCCAACCCCCTTCATCACTCACCTGTCCTGTGCTTAGAAGGTTCAACATCATCCTAGCTCAAGGTCAATCTTCTCTGCTCCAATTTCCTTCCGTGTGGTAGTTCAGTATCTATCCAGTCGTCTGAATTTTGCTATTTAGTTTTCTATTAATCTACCTTCCCCTGTAAATGTGTGCTCCATCTTCTGGACCTGGGGACACCCCATCCTGTTAGGCTAGAATATCTGCTTAGCTCTCACTAGGCCAAGAACTCCTCCAACTCTTTGAGGCAACGCCTCTTGACAGGCTTCACTCTCCCAGTCTCGCAATGATTTTCTTCCGTGGCACCGCCTGTGTGAGCCCCATCTGGCACAGACTCCACGTCAGTACACATAGTTGTGGACAAGGTTTCACTATTTTTGCCTTGAAGCCCCTTCAAAACTGTAGGCTCTATTGTCTTATTCCCTTTCAATTTCCCACAGAGGCGCATTTCCTCTGGCGTAGTCCTCATTGTGGACTCTGTTGGCTTTCGTGCAATATTCTTAATTTGTTGATCTTCAACATGAGTTCAGTGATATTGCCTGAAAATAAATAAACCAACGGGATCCTAGATTTTTCTCTATGGTCTTTAAATGTCAATAATGTTTGAAGAATGCCAATAGTTCATGAAGAACTCATCACCAATGCTGGTGACCTCCAATATATTTCCTCCCCAATTCTTTTGTGCTTATTGGTCCCCATCTTATGATAGTACAGTGTTCTCCCTTTTCAACCCCAAACGTTAGTCTTATATGCTACTTTTATGCTATTTTATTTATGCTTGCATATTCTCTTATATGCTTTCTTCTTTATGCAATTTTATTTCAGCTTACCTTTCCAACTTGACAAAATAACCTCAAACCATCACTGTGTCTTACACGGTGATGATTCTTTCAATGTAGTCCCACATATACTCACCTATGGCTTGAATAGATTATTAAGACAGGTAACTGATTCCTTTATTATTCTCAACAACATAAGAATTTCTCAAATCAAAAGGGACTGGCCCCTTCCCTATTGCTATCATTTTTACTTTTCTCAATGTTCAGCTGGTCCAGTAACCAAAGTGCTTATTCTATGTGACACCGTTTTGAGGGGGTCTTTATTTTCAAATACCTTCAAAAGAGACTCAAGACATAACACCCACAAGTTCCCACTTTTCAGTCACATGTCAAACCATCTCAGTGTGGCGTCCACTCAGGCCAGCCTTCTGAAAAGGCTCTTGTAAAGGTCAGCGCTCGACAGCTAATTGGCTAAGTGGCCTTTCCTTTAGTCTTTAGCTGCCTTAACTGTGTCATGTTGGTATTCCTGACAGACTTTCCATTTTAAAAGTATCTTCTCCTTTCTTCTTTTTTTTTTTTTTTTTGAAACATGCACCCTGACTTTTTCTCTTGGTGTCTTGTACTCTTTCCTCTTTTCAAAGAGGGTTGTTGCTGATGACCTGCCCTGAGCCCACCTGCTCTCTGCTTTGTCTCCAGGGAGATCTCTTTCCTTTCTCTGACAGATATGTAGATGACCCATGAATGGATTTATCAGGTCAACCCTTATCCTGAGCTTCAGCCCCGTAACAAGGACCTCTTCCTGAATGCAATAAAGGCAGCTGAAAGTCGCTGCACAAAGTCTGCTTTTTCTGCTTTATTTAACTTCAAAATAAGGCTAATTATAACACTCATAGACTAAGTAGGGTGATATTTGTGGCTCTAACAAGGTAACCCAGAAATCTCAGTGATTTTATACAATATAAATGTATCCAATTCATCTCAGTCTAAATGGCAAGCCGTAAGGAAGTTCTTCCTTTTCTGTGGTTTACTCAGGGACTAAAGAAAAACGGGAATATATGCTACCTGTAACACATCCTGTATATCAACCTCAATTTATAGAGAAAGGTGAAGGTATCCTAAAGTTTCTGTTTGTATAGACCAAACTCATAGCTTCACTCACACTTATCCAGGGAGAAAAATAGCAAACCATGTAACCTGATGGAAAGGCTGGCTAGGAAATATAGTCCAGTTCTGTGCACAGGAAAAAAAAATGAGATTAATAGATATGCAATCAGCCTGTGCTAATCTATGATGTTGAGTGACGAAATCTCGAGGATAGGCTCTAGACCCAGAGGATTTGCTCGTGGCAATTCACATCTCATCTGCCGGTAGAATTTCTTATTGTTAGGGAGAAGCCAGTCTTTATTTCATGAAGACTTTAAAATGATTGAGTGAATGTCACCTATGTCATGGATGACCATTAGATCAACCCAAAATCTCCTGACTTAGATGTAAACCTTGTCTGTAAACAGAAATGAATAATCTGGGGGAGAAAAGAAGTTGATGGGGACATTTTATTGTGGCTTGACAAACAGGAGCTCTTAGTATGAATGCATGTACCATTGTATGTGCATATATTTTATATTTCCTAATGTATAAAGCTAAAAAATAGACAAAGAAAACCTAGAGAAGTAACACATTATCTCTGTCACTCTTATGAAATGAATGTGAGTTTCTCTTGATATCATTTCCCTATTTGTGTGTTCCTGCTCTCCATTGACACTCCATTAGAGCAAACACCTGAAATGAGATTACTCTTATTTTCACGGGTTCATTACCATCTCTTCCTAAACACAGTAATGCGAAACTCTAAGCCATAATCAAATAGCCATCTTATCAATACTTTTTAAACATCTATGTGGCTTCTAATATTTCTATTTGGGTAGCTTAGAACTGCCGATTCATTAGCAGGAGTTCAAGGCCTCAACCCTACACAAAGAATTACAAGCAACTAAAGAATGCTGAGAGTCAGAGAAATAGTCTACACAGACTGATCAGATTATATCTAGCAATACGTATGTATATACATTTATTCATATAACAAAAATGAATGAAAAATCAGCCATAAATTTAAAAGAGAGCAAGGAGGGGGTAAATGGAAGGGCTTAGAGGGAGGAAAGGGAAGGGGAAATTATGTAATTATATTATAATCTCAAAAATAAAAGAAATAAGCAAAACAGATGACTGCTTTAATGTTTTTCAAAGAATGGAGAAGTGACGAGGTTTATGCTTCAAGTGATGGTCTCATTCATGTAAAAACATCAAACATCCTGGTGACTCAGACACCAAAGAGGGTTAATCATCTCTTTCAAGTGATTCTGCACCTTAACTGTGCAGGGGCAATACCAGCTGCTCTGATTTATTTACAAGTGTGGGATGTGCTCTCTGAATTCATAAAAGTTGTCAAATAGTCAATCCAAGGTGACTCATTCCACCCCTTCTATATTGTGCTTTGAAGGGAAGTATATGGAAAACAAAGGAAAGAGTGGTGTTTACTCTTTAATGTTCTCTGACAAATTCAAAACAAGATTTTCAATGTCTTTTACTCACTTGACTTAATGTTATAGTGATACTTTTTAAATATTTGTCCTCCTCTTTACTGGCTTTTGAGACCCTACTCCTCAAACTGGGTTGCCTTGCCTCGCTTTAATACATGGGAAGGTACTTAGTCTTACTGAAACTTGATATGCCATGCTTTGTTGATACTCTTGGGAGACATGCCCTTTCCTAAACAGAAATGGAGGAGGAGTGGATTAGGGGATGGAAACAAAGGGGGGTGGAAGAGGGACTGGGAGAAAAGGAGAGAGAGGAACCTGTGGCCAGGATGTAAAATAAATAAATAAACTAATTAAAAATACATTTGTCCTCATATGAGAGAAGAGGATGGGGAATCCTTGATCATTGTTAAAGCTACAAGATTCGTTTTTGACAGATTTCTTTTCCTTGTTACATAGATCATGCTTCTCTTACTATAGGAGTAACTCTGAGAGGAGAGTAGAAAAGGGACACAGGATGTCTCACTTTGTATACTCTCATTTTCTCTTAAGGTTTTCCCACCTGCTCTCAGAATATAGCTCTTCATCCTTAGAAATACCAAGCCCTGTGTTTTCACTTCTGGAGATTCTTATGTTGTACTCCCTAGAAAAACACAAAGCAACCCTGCCATTGTATTTATCAAACTTGGAGTTACCAGACTGTCTCGAATGCATTCTTATAGGGTTGCATAGCCCAAGTGTCTGTAGCGGGTTTTACCTTGGAAAAGCAAGAATGTTGCTTTTCTAACTTGAAGGTTCAAAGGATATGAATATTTCTTTTGAATACATAACTGCTGGTAAAACATGAGCTGTCAGAGTGTCCTGAAAATCTCATCCATGACAGGAAATGATGTTACAGATATTTTAGTTAATTCATTTTGAGAGGATGGAGGTATGGGAAGGGGTTCCCACGGAAGAAGTCTGAAAGACCAGCTTTGGTAAAGTTAGGTAATTGAGTTAGGCAACACTTATGAATTTCAGTGTTTTTACAGCCAGTTGCCCTGTGGGAGCTTAGTGTTTACAATTTCTCAAACTTACTGATTTCTGGTTTTGTTGTTTATTTTTTTATTTGAGGATCAATAAGGCATCAATTCTTTTGTTAAATAAAAATGTTAAACAAGTACTGACTGTCATCATTGTTTCATAATTTTTAAAAAAAAAAAAACCATAGAAGTAAATAGAACATATTCTTGGAATAAAGACAAATGTAGTTTATGGAATGAGTTTACTTTTAAAAAAACTCACAGCATTGATTTTACTTTTCATAGTTTCTCTACTGACATGAGAAAATCTAATCACTGCCTTGCTCTTGCCCACATGGAAACCCTCACCAGATCATCTTTTTAAAGTGCCAATTTAAAGTGAGAAAGTATCTTCCTCCAGAGGGCAATAGACAGACAAAAAAATCTGAGCAGGTCAATAGTCAAAAGATGAATGGCTTTCATCATAAAGATATTAAACACTGGGCATTCTTTGTTGAAATGCCCAGTGTGGCATAGCTTCGGGTTGCTTTGTGCTCATGAATCTAGTGACAGGTTAAGGATGGAACTCCTTTTTATATCTACCAACATAAGTGTTTATTTGTTGTATCCCTAATTCTTTGTCATTTGTAATCAATATTATTTTTCCTGGCATAACTACAAAATTGGTTCTTACAGAAACTATTTCAGCACAGACATGATTTTATGGTAAAATAAAATTTCCAGCATTACTCTGGAAAATACGTACATATAAATTTATGCTCTTTGAGGAGTAAGTTCAGGAGAACATGAAGACAGAATTCTGACTATTTGGATGAATAATTTCCCAAAAATAAAATAAAATAACAAAAAATAGTGAAGTTTTCATATGTTTCATCTAAAAATAGTATTTGGATCCTTATTCCACTCAGCCCCAATATTCTGGTAAGATTTTTCTTAGTATTCTAAAATTCAACGACAGGATCATTTTTGCATCAATTTGAAATTGTGAATATATTGGTGTGAAGAAGCATAGAATTCTATTCTTAAAGAGAATTGAGCACATAATTCAAGTGAATTGCATGATACCCACAATTACATTCATGGTGACAGATCTCATACTGTATATTAGAATCACTTAGTCTTCCTTGTTACTACATTTCCTATATTTAGAGCATTTATTTTATTCATTTCTTAAACTAAATCTATTGTCAACCAGGAAAACTTCAAGATCTCCCTCCCTCAGTTCTCTGAGTTGGTAATTTATCACATACCATCGTCTAGAACA
>CABHPQ010150806.1:9033-47119 GCA_902168405.1 Peromyscus aztecus | reverse complement strand
TGACCATCATTTTTAAAGGTTGATCTTGCATTCCTTTACACCCACATCAATCCTTTTCTTTCTTCACAGAGGTTGATGAGGCCAGCCCTTGGTGAGGACACATGGCTTCAGACTCAGACATCCCAGAATGAACTGAGATTTCTTAATGTGTAAACAGGGAGTACTGTGACACTGGGGGACATAGATCTGGAAAGTATTTGGGAGAAAATCTTTGAGGTTAAACTCAGAGAACTGTGAAAACATTGTTGTTTTTCTCTCTCTCTTTCAAAAATAAGTTGGAGATAGCTTATTTAATTTGTCTATTCTAGTAAAAGCAATTAATTTATAGTGGTCTACACATTTAGAAAATTAATTGACTATTTTCCTTAAGGTGGTCAAGGACAGACATTAAGTAATTTACTCCAGACCACATTTGTAGTAATTATGTAGATACAACTGTTATCTTTTTATTGATATCAAATCATTGGTTTGTAGATCTCATGGATATAGCTTTAAGATAATCTTAACCTCTTTTCTGAGAAGTCTTTTGTTTCCAGGCACAGTTTTTCATCAAATGGAAATACTATCTTTTAAAGGTGAGCTGGTAATAGGCCCCAGCAGTTTTGCATTCTCTGACATTCCAGGCCTTAAGTGAAATTTGAAGTGTTTATAGAATATCTGTGGGGGAATATTTTGATTTAATGTTATATAACTTAACCGATTACTACATTAAAATAATTTCTTCTTTTTTATGTTTCTATTTTTTCAGGTAAATCATTTAAATCTAGAAAGTAAAGAAAATAGTATTGCAGGTGACTGTTACACACCAAATATCTCCCTGAATGATTTTGTAAACATTGTGTAATGCATCAATATATTTCAAAGAAGACATTATCTTACAACTCAACATTCAATTGTTGTTTTCTTTTCTTTAAAATGATTATGGTAGAATAGCTATTACCCCAGTAGCCAGATATATGAAGAAAAATACATTGTATCTTCCTTTATGAGTTTCTTTTCAACTGAGAAACAGACACAAAAAGATAAAAATGATACCGATGTTTGGATTCTGTGATATTACTAGGTAATGTAGTGGTTCCTTCATTAATTGACACATCTGGTGTAATTTTAGGTACCATGAAAATGACTATCACTAAGGAGACAAATGTCTTTCTGTGATACAGCTAACATTCTCATGCAGATCCAAAAAACATGAAGGGCTACTTTACCTGGGATCAACAAAATTTCAAAGAGAGATAGGGGAGTTTCTTTCTGGGACTGTTTGAAAGGTAATAACAAGCTCTAACTGATTGTCAGAGAGATGGCTGCTAAGATTCCTTGAAGCATAATTTATGCCTTGGAAAGACTGGATGAGCATTACACGTGGAGCTGCTTCTCAATCCCTGACCTCCGACTCTGGAAGTAACGCCTGCCATGTGTCAGGCAGTTGTGTCAGGCAGGTTGTCAGTTCTCTGCAGTACCATAAAAGATAAATTCGTTTAAAGCTAAATAAGAGAGAATGGTACAGTTTGTCTCACTTGATTCTGTAGTATTGTCTTTAATTCTGCAGTGGATGGTAGATCAGAACAGATATTTCTTTCTTACATGGAAGAATCTCAAAGATGTTGAACTTATTTTTTTCTTTGCTCACTCTTTCAATCTCAGTGAATTCTAATAAACCTTATCCATCTCCTTCATTCTTTGTTCAAAAATAATCTGAGTTTAGCTTTGGTGAATCATCACACTTTAAGAAAAAGCATGCCATTCTAAAATTCCACTAAGTTATTTGGGACTAAATGAATAAAATGTTATTCTCATGATCTTTTGGGTAATCAAGCACAACAATTAATCAATGTGGAATGCACAGTGAAACAGAAAGTGCCCAAACACGGTGACTCCTGCAGTTGAATGTACCACATCATTATTTGTAAGCAAGGATCTAAAAATTATCTTCAGCTTCATATTTCTTCTATACAAACCTTAACAACATCTGTAAACATACAATCATTAAAATTTTATGTTTTGTTCTGATTCTTCTTTTAAGCCAGTCTGCAAATATTTTCATACACTTTATACAATGAATTATGTGTTTTAATTTTTTTTAAATGTAGGCCAATGTGATGGCTCAGCAGGTTAAGGCACTTGTTTCCAAGCCTGACGACTTGAGTTGTATCCCCAAAGTTCACAGGTTGAAGGAGAGAACTGATTTCTACAATTTGTCCTCAACACACACACATTAAATGAAATAAAAATGTATTATTTGACCATTTTATATATGCTTATAGTTTAATAGCATTCACTCCTGTTCCCTCTCTTGTTCTCTCTCCTCTCTATCTGAGGGGGAAAGGACACAGAAATGGGAGGATTTGTCACATTATGTCTGTCACATGATTCTAGTTTGCCTTGGACATTTTATGAACATGTCTTATTGAATCCACTCTGTTCATTTAGCACTTACTGAGTGTACACATTCAACTACACGAAAATTCATGATAGTAACAGTTAGTGATTTTGTGAGTCATATTTTGTGAATTAGCTCTATCTCTTTCAAAAATTATGACCTTACCAAGTTATTTTTATAGGACTTCTTAAACTTTAAATGAGCAGAGTAAGTGTACTAGCACATGAAGGAAATTCCTGGACTCTACAATGAAAGAAAATGCACAGAAAGTCTATAATCATACAGATACCAGGTGTCTGAGGAGCTGACCATCTTGGACTTCCACAGAAGAATGTTTTTTTTGTGTGCTTATTTTCTTCTGCCCAAGACTTCCCACAATGAAAACCTTAGAAGGATGCCCGCATCTGCCTCCCTCAGTGCCACACTCCTGTGACAGAAACTTAGACTGTATGTCTATGTTCCTGAAACAATTTGACTTGAAGTAACTCTGCACTGATATGTTGATTTTGTTGGAGTTAGTTGTCTCAAGTCACTTAAGAATGATAGTAGCCATTGTCCTACAATAATCGTGGAATATATAGAAGATGATCATTGAAACTTTTCTCATAAAAGGCTAACAGATATGTTTTCAAACATGGTTTCAAATAACATCTGCTTACTTGGAGGGAAGTGCTTAGTCATTTGATCATCATGAAAAGCTATGCAGTAAGTAATGTTATTATACTTATTTGACGATTAAGGTTTTAGAGGTTCAGGAGTGCTACAAATATCACACAGATACTAGGGGGTGAGAACATGGCACTGGACTCTGGTAGGCTTGCCCAAAGGTCCAAATAAACTGTAGTTCTAGACATGACTTTTCTCTTGGACAAAGGGTGGACCTGTGGATGCTTTGTTAACACCATGAATAAGCTGCCCAACAAGTGGAAAAATAAACAAAAAGACTGTTATCTGAGAAACAAATAAAACAAATGTAGCAGCATATGTAATGATTTCTGGTATATTGTAAAGTCAAAAATATATTTCAAATATGCATTGCAAAAAACTTCTACTGAAAAAAAATAGAGCCCCAAGGCATGTAATACCATGTAGTGACATATTTTACATCTAAATATAAGAAGAGATATTCTTTTCTTTTCATTCTTTTATTTTTTTTAATCTATTGCTCCTGATGGTGTCTGATGTGACCTTGGTTGATTCATATTCTCTATGTAACCAAGAATGACCTTGAGTTCAAGATACTTCTGCCTCTACCTCCCAAATGCTGACAAAGCAGGCATGCACCACCATGCATGTATCTTTTAGATGTTTTCAAATGCAGGAATACTGTAGTGAGCAAGGACTGATGAGCCAGCAAGATCAAGGTTCCAATTCAACCCTGTTACTTGCTTGATGATTTGTGACCTAATTAATTTGTGAGCCTTAATTAATCTCATCTTATGTAAAATAAACAAGGCTTACAAATTTTTAAATGATGTAACTAACAACACTTGGTGATTATTTAATAAGGTAATTGTGTATGAGGTTTAATTCAGTGATTGTAATATAATAATACCTATCATCAATACGGACCTTCTGTCATGAGTGAGTAGCCATTCACTTAATGTAAAAGAATATAAACACAAGTTTGGACACTATGTTTGGTAGAAAAATATGTTATTAAAATTTAACTGAAGCATATAAACCTTGGTTTGGGAAGGCAACTGACAGGACTATTGATGACAGGCCACTCTCTCATCAGGAGTCTATCTGATTTATAAAAGAGAGTCAAGATGGAGGTATGTCTGCTTGGCTCCTGTGATGAAATGTCTCCTAAGATGGTCTCATTTCTCTTCACCAGGTGATGAGCCCAGTGTCCCTCACCTGCTTGCCATGGCAGCACGCCTGAGGGAAAGTGCTGAACTCTTCCAGTCAGATGAGATGCGGCCTGCTAATGACCCAAAGGAGAGAGCTCCCAGCCGTGTCCGAATGCTGAATGACGTCCTGCAAGACGTGGAGAAGAACTTCCTGGTTGAGCAAGTGCCACCGGGCTTTTATAGGTGGGAACTATACCTCCACATTTATGTCTTTCCCTCAAAACCTTAACTTCACTTCCTGAATATGTTAAAGACTATAACACTATTTCAAAGAAACTCTACTTTAATATATTTAAGAAGAGTGCTCATAAGTGAGAGCACTCAATCATGACTTGAATGGAAAAGTGGGGAGAGGATAGGAGAAGCATTAGAGAGAAAAGAAAGGTGATAGATTTGATCCAAACAAATTATAAGCATATGTAAATAATCTATTTTAAAAACAAAACAATGAAATAGTTATAGATCGAATATGGAGATGAAAATCATCATCCAAAGCAAACCTCAATAATGAATAAATATGGAATAAAGGACACATGACAAATGTCTCATATTGATATCAATATGATATCATTACTGGAAAATCAAGTGCAGCTAAAACTTCAATGGGGAGAAATATGCTTTCTTGAATGCCAAGGGATAGGCCAAGCAGCTTTTTCCTAATAAGAACATGTGTAGAATGTTGAGCTTAATTATACTGGCTATAATTTATGACTGTATTGAATACATTTAATATTCTGGTACCATGCAGCTTCAGTGGATCTTGAAATAACTGAGAGAGCAGGGACAGTTTAGTCAGAGAGTCACAAGAACACTCCAGAGAACATGCAGACTGTGGTTTTGTTGAGACACAGCAGAGAACTTGGGCTGCATGCAAAAAACATTTGAGATATAGTTTTGTTTAGGATGTAATCAAAGTAGAAAATAAACAAAAGGGAGATGGAAATTAATCAACTTTGAAAACTTTAAGTATTTTATATAATTTATTCATTCTTCTACTCAGGATAAAATATATACTTTCTGTGTAATACATGCTTTTATAATGTATATGATCATGATAACTTAATATATATATTCATATATGTCTTACATATGCATGACATATTTTAGATATATAAATGACACGTGTTAAGTATTAAATTTATGACCCTTATGAAAAGTTCTCTGCTGAACTGACGTACTACCTCACTTCTCCATGACTTCCCCATTTGTCTACTGTCTTGTTTCATGACTAGAATTGCTAGATAGGCCATGTGTAAACACAGGTTAAAGTAAGGAATCAATAATTGATACAAAGGTATAGAAGTCTTGGTTACATGTGAGAAAGAGTTTCTAAAATTCCTGCTCCCCGAAGACTATGACAGCCTTTACAGCAGTAGACTTCCGTCACTGTCCATATTAAAACATGGTGTGTGAGTCTTGAGTCTGTGACTGTTAAATGAGCATGAAATTTGCATGGTGTTTGGTAGCAAATTTAGTGACCTGAAAAGAACTTCACTGACCCACATTTTAATTTCTGCATCTATTAAATGAGATGGCATATTGGAAACTTTCATAATAAAGGCATTCTTCCACTTTTGGTATTTGATAATTTAGCTTTGTGAGTTTGAAACTGAAATTCACATGTAGATTAAATTTTCATGCAGTTTCTTCTAACTCAGTAACTGGATCATGAGACATTAGAGAAATTTGTATACTATTTATATATTTTTTTTCATAATACTTGAATGTAGCCAGAAGTTTTTTCAGGTCCTGCGGAATCTCTCCCACCCGCATCCCACAGCCACTTGGTCCCAAATAAACACACATAGGTTTATTACTTTTAAACTATGGCCATGGCAGGCTTCTTGCTAGTTAGCTCTTACATCTTAATTTAATCCATTTCTATAAATCTATACTTTGCCACGTGGCTTGTGGCCTACTGATACCTTTACATTTTGTTTCTCCTGGCAGCAGCTTGCAGCATCTGCCTTTCCTTTCCTTTCTCTTCCTGTCTATCTGTTTGGATTTCCTGCCTGCCTCTAAGCTGCCTTGCCATAGGCCAAAAGCCTTTATTTATCAACCAATCAGAGCAACACATATTCATAGCATACAGAAAGACATCCACACACTTGAAGGCATTAAATATGCTCCCTGTATTTTCTAAGCCCCTGAAACTTAGCAGATACTTCAAGTAAAAAAACATTTTCCCTGATAGTATTCTAGTGCAGGGTTAGAAAAAGAAAGAACAAGATAAAATATGAAGATGGTACATGTAACAAACTATTTAAAGAAAATTCAACCACGTTATTGACAGAATTATTGAAAATGTCTCTATCAGATCAGATAAATCATGTTTGGGAACCCATTTGATAAGGTCTGTTTCTACATGAAGAATGAATTCCCTTCTTAATATTCTTGCAGTGTGTAGCTTGCTTACCTATATGATATGCTTTTGCTTACCCTTTCAACATTATGCATAGACTCAATTTACTTCATCCTGTATTTTGCGAAGAAGACAAGCATTTGTCTGTTACTAATATCAATAAAACTTTCTACTCTTAATAATTATCACAGTGTACCCTGTATCCAAGTAATATAAGTCCAAATGTTATTTCAGTAGTCTAGTTCATATTTAGCATTTTCCATACTTTGACTATAGTTGTTAATGAAATGCATGCTTAACATGCCTGTCCTTAGGTTAAATGCTGGGCACATGGCAAAGATCATTTACAGCTTTGTAAGAAACTGTCCTCCAAAGTGGCTGTACCATCTTTCATTTTCAGAAATAAATAGCATGGTACATCTGTCATCTCTCACCACACTTGCATTTGGTGTCGGTGGCCTGGGAATAAGCTCTGCTGAAGGGTGTATACTGGTATCTAGCTTTTGAATTTTCAGTTCCTCAATGGCATGTGCTGATGACAGTCCTTTGCTTTGCCAACTTTCACCTGTGTATTCTAAAGTGAGATTTCTATTCAGCTCTGTTTCCCAGTTTCAAAACTGAGTTGTTTTACTTCTGGTTAGAGATTTCATGAATCTCAGAAGAGACTTTGAATGTTATACCTAAAATATTGTTGAGACTGTGATAGACTATGCAACTTTTGAAGTTGGACTAAATGCATTTTGCATTATAGTAGTCTTAAAAGCTTATGAGGGCCAGGGAGTATAATGTGGTAGTTTGAATGTAATTGGCCCCCATAAGCTCATAGGAACTATTGGGAGGTGTAGCTTTGTTAGAGTAGATATGGCCTTTTGGAAGAAGTGTGGCACTGTGGAGGTGGGCTTTGAGGTTTCATATATGCTTACACTATGCCTAATATCTCAGATCACTTCCTATTGCCTATGGGATCAAGATATAGTACCTTCTCCAATCTCAGCTCCTTCTCCAGCACCATGTGTTCCTGCATGTTACCATGTTCACCATGATAATAACGGACTAAACCTCTGAAACTGTAAGTCACCCAATTAAATGTTTTTCCTTTATAAGAGTTTCCATATTCATAGTGTCTCTTCACAGCAACAGAAACCCTAACTAAGACAACTGGTATCCAAAATATAAAAGAATTCATAAAACTTAGCAGTGTAATGCCCTGTAAAATCAAAATAAAGAAGCAGATCACATACTATCATCATATAATAGCACAGGATATACAATACCATTCCAAAATATAGGGAAGGGAGAATAGTGAGAAAATACTGGGCCAAAACAAGGCTGAAAACAAGCTGGTCAAACTCCAAACTCTGCTTCTCCATGTCTGATGTCAAAACACTCTTTATATTTCCAATTCCTTTCAGCTTTGTTGACTGCAACATACTTCTTTCTCTTGGGCTAGTTCCACTCCCTGTTAGCAGCTCTCCTTGGCAAGTATTCTATGGCTCTAGCATTTCCAACATCTTGGGATCTCTAAAGCAATCCAGGCTTCACCTTCACAGCATCACACAATGCCCTCTCTAGGCCTCCATTCAAAGACACCCCTGAAAAAAGCTTAGCCTCAGTGGCTTTTCTTATTTGTTCCTTGACTCTAAGCATGTGGCCAAAGCTGGCAAGTTCTGCTGCTTGCTGGGGCTGGAACATGGCCCCTTTGTTCAATTACATGTTCGCCAGCTTTCTGTTTTCCATGGTTTCCTTCATTGCCTAAGCTTGGCTATCCTGGAACTTGTTCTGTAGAATCAGACTGACATCAAACTCAGAAATATTCCTGCCTCTGCCTTCTTAGTGCTGGGATTAAAAGCATGCGTTATAAAACCTGGCTTCAAGCTTTTCTTTAATTCCTTTTCACAAGTTGGAAACTTAGCCAGATGGGATCTTGCCCTGAGGTCATGCTTTCCTTTATTCCATTTCTTAATCTGTTTATCTCCTTGAACACAGGAATCAACTCCATTCTACTTCCTGGTGCTCCTTTTCTCCCCAAATTATATATTTTGTATTTTCCCTTACTCACCTTGCTCTTTTTCATTTGGAGTGCATTCCCTACAGTGGGGTACCTTGCTCAGTCTTGTTGCAAGCTGGAGGAGCTTGGTCCTGCCTCAACTTGGTATGCCAGACTTTGTTGACTCCCCAAGGGAGGCTTTATCCTCTCTGAGGAGTGGATGGGGAGTGAGATGGGGGGGGGGGAGGAGAGGAAGGAGGTGAGGGAGAGGAAACTGGAATTGTAAATGTAAAATGAAAAAAAAATTAATTAAAAAAAATCTTCATTTAGTGTTACCACTAACAACCACACAACAGAGTCTGTAATAAGCTGTTTTGAGATTCCCTCTGTCAATTGAATTAATATAGAACTCTTCACTTAAGCCTCAGTCAGACTTTTTGGATAAGGGCAAAAAGCGCCACATTCTCCACCAAGATTTCACAGGACTAGTCTCTAGGCCACATACTAACACTCTTCTCCTTTGAATCCATTTGATTGAGTAACCCACAGTTCATATCACACTCAGTACCATTGTCTTCCATTTTCCAACTAGGAGAGCCTATTAAGCAGGACTTAAAGTGTTCAAATGCTTTTCTTCATAATGCACAGTCCCAAGGTTCATATTCCTTCAAACAAAAGCATGGTCATGCCTATCTCAACAATATCTCAGTCCCTGGTACCAACATTTGTCTTAGTTAGGGTTTATATTGCTGTGAAGAGACACCATGACCAAGGGAGCTCTTATAAAGGGAAACATACAATTGGAATAGCTTACAGTTTCAGGGGTTTAGTCCATTATCACTATGGAGGAATATGATGGCATGCAGGCAGACATGGCTCTGGAAAAGAAGATCAGACTAGAAAGGGGCTACATTTGGATCCTGCAGGCAACAGGAAGTGGTCTGAGATATTGAGTGTGGCTTGAGTATACATGAGACCTCAAAGCCCGCCTCTACATTGACACACTTCCTCCAACAATGCCATACCTACTCCAACAAAGCCACATATCCCAATAGTGCCATTCCCTCTGAGCTTATGGGGGCCAATTACATTCAAATTACCACACTAGTGTTCTGTCAGATAACTGTTTGGGAAAATTTTCCCCTAGTGTGCATTTTGTCTCCTTTTCATAACAATATCTTTTGGTGAGCATGAGTTTTTAACATTAATGAAATGTAGCTAATAAATTTATCCTTCCCATATGATGCCACTGTGTGGTCTCCAAAATCTGATTATGAAAGCCAATGTTACCAAGATTTCTTGATCTCCTTATATGAAGAATTCTACAAATTTTACAGTTTTGTGTTTTAGATTTAGGTATGCTAACCACTTTGAGTACATCTTTGTGAAATGTAGAAGGTTTGACACCATACTTTTAATTCATTTATATTTGCACAAAATATCAGTTCTAACACTGTTTCTCTAAAGTCTATATTTCTCCATTCAAGTGTCTTGACTACTATGTTGTACAATATACATTTAATATTGCATTATGCTGGTACTTTCTAACTTGTTCAGGTAGAATGGCTTTCACAACATGTACAAGGCATTGATGTAGGAGGAGCTGACTTTGGATTGTTAAAAGCAGGAAGGGACTTGTGGAGGGCGTTTTGTCTTTCTTGGCTTGGATGTTCTGCAGGAAGCTAAGGGCATCTCTGAACATCAGTTTTGCTTCTCTAAACTAGAAACTCTCTAAGAGACGTTAATAGAATAAAGTTCTCTGAAATGAGGTCAGAGTATGATAAATATATGGACTTTATAGCTCTATAAAAGTCACAAAATGGAAGTAATATTATAGCATTATTCTGTGTCTAATTGATACTTGAGTAGTACTTGCAAATCTCCGCAGTTTTGCCCCCGACACCACCAAGGGAGAATTATATTTTTATTAAGTGACACAAATTTTGTTTTTCCCCCAGGATTACTGCAGTAATATTGCTTTTTAAATTTTATTTTTAAATAGTCTTTTCTCTTAACAAAAATTTGTTAATTTCTTGTCATGCTGTTAAAGAAATGATAAAGAAACTCTCTGAATAGCACTATCTTCCAAATCTACAGTTACTGCAATGACAAAGGTGCCCAATGAAAACACTGCTAGCAATTTTTGTGATTGAGATTTACTACCTTGTGAATTCACCCTTCTTATATTGTCTTTAGCAGATCTCAGGAGAATTCTCAATTCTCTTTCTTGTCCTCAGTTACTGTGCTATTAAGGGTATGTTCTTGCTGCTATGGTGTCTATTATTTCCTTTTCCTTTCATCCAACACCAGCCTACACAGTCTTAACAATGAAAGTACACTAACTCTCTCCATGAATTTGATTTTAAATTACTGGATCGCACTTCACTGACAGAAATATCTTCAACTTTTAAACTTTACAAGTAGAAAATCAGAGGGTTTAAAAATGCTCTCCATAGATGCAAATAGCAAAGGCTTTCTGCCAAGGAACACCCCAAGGCATTAGTATGAGTTACAGGAGCATGTTCTCAGTCATACATTTAGATAGAATGTCAGCATAAAGTCTCACTGTAGCTTCTCTAAGCATTTAAAGGAATGATAAACTGAAAATGTAAGGAAAGTATCCTAGGTGAGTTTAATTTCAACTTGACACAGCCTGGAGTTATCTGAGAGGAAAGCCTAGATTGGAGAATGCCTAGATAAGATTGGCATATGGGCATTTCTGTGATTCTTAATTACTAATTGATGTAGGAGGGCCCATGCCACAATAGGTGGTACCTAGTCTAGTGCTCTGGGTTGTATAAGAAAGATAGCCAAGCATGAGCCAGAGCAGGCCAGCTGATAAATGGCATCCTCCAATTTCTGTTGCACTTCCTTCGCTATGAGTTCCCTGGTCAAAAGTAATGCTTTATGGGATAGCAAGCAGTCCTCTCTTAGGGTCTCCGCTCTGACTTCCTCAAGTTATAGTGGACTGCACCCTGGTTGCTTTTGTTCAGAGTATCACAATAACATAAAGGAAACTGGAGCAAAGTGTTCCTGTTTGGATATGTGTGTGAGAACACACACGCACGCACGCACAGACTGCTTTGCCAATGTGTTTAAAGGAAATTTCATCAAAGGATAACAAACTTACCATGACTTTGGGAAGGGGAACTACAGGTCCTACACTGCATTTGCATTGTTCTTATTTCGTTTCAAGAGTGTGGAAAATTGAAAGGGACACAAGTATGAGCTGGAATGTTACCTTGTAGGTAGAAATGGTTCTCAAGGAAAGTAAACATCTGCTAACTCTACTAGATGTAATGAATTATCAAAGAAGCATTATCTTTAAAAGAAATCTAGGTTTTTCAAGGTAATTAAAGACACTTGCTTCCAAGCCTAATGATCTAAGTTCAATCCTTGGGACCCATGTGTTGAAAGAAGAGAACTAACTTCTGCAAAATGTTCTCAGACCTCTACACATGTACTGTGGTATGTGGTGCTCACACAATATACATGCACACTCATAATTATAACAAAATTTTTAAATAAATCTACTGATTTTTACAATATCCTGCTATTTTTACAAAACACATGGCATACACAGCCACATCCTGTTTATATAGACTGTAGGACTATATAGGAAACTACTATAATACATATTAGAAAAATAAATGAGTATCAAATAATTGCCATATTTGGCAGTTTAAAGAATGCAGTCCATTTATAAATTAAGGGATGGTATATATTTGTGCTTGTGCACATGTGTATGTTATGAGCTTTATGTTCTCATGAGAAATGTTGCTGCAAGTTCATAAGAAAAAACTTCTTTTGGAACTAGCCAGAATGGATTTGTACAAGTTCAGAAGACCATTTCCTGCCAAGCCAAGGCAAGATGATTTTCATGTGCATCCTTGAAAGCAGGAAAATAGCAGTGTAAATGTCAAGATGCTTCTGCCTTGAACCAAGAGTAAACAGAGCAACAATCCATTAAAAGTGCTTTTCAAACATGCAAGTTCCCCAACTTTTCTGTGGGAAAACATTAGCTCTCATTTCTATCTAGTCAAGGAAGGAATGACATTATACAGAATGATGTTAAATTCACTTTTCAGATACTCACGGTCATGCTGAAGCTGCACAGTCATGATAAGTACTTGGTTTTGAGAATTTCAAGAGCTTTATAATGTATAGAATGCAAGTCCCCCAACATTTCTGAATTGCCATCATCTCATAGCATGGTGTTTTAATTAGAATTAGTTTTGTGAGTAATAGTAGAATTCATTGTTTGCTGTTTGATTGGGATAATGATTACTTTGGTTTATACTTTTTCTTTTAGTGATTTGTGGGTGGTCTGAATGGGAATAAAATCTCACCATTGTTTCTTTTGTCATTAATTATATCTACCTCTGATTTCTTTAGATTATGAAAAATAACTACCAATTAAGGATTACATAATGCTTTTAAAGTATTTTAATAGTGACTGCTAGACTAAAAGATAATTCATGAATAGAGAGTTAAACAATGGACTCATTGTAAAATTTCCAAAATTTAGTGACCTGACCTATGTACAAAAAATTTTAAGTTATTTATCATTGTATATGTTTGTTTTTATAGTTTATGAATAAATGTATTTATATGCTTTAGGATGATATATCCTTTGCATACTTTCATTTTATCTTTGTAAGAGAAAAAATATCCTGTATTTGAAGAGAAACAAAATTAATATACTAAGTTCCAAGCTCATTTTTAATTATTCTTTGTGTTTCTATGAAAACAGTGTATTTCAGTATGACAGAAAACATTCCCATGCATTAGGTTGACTTTTATCTAGTCCTTTAGGAATTTCAGTTTTCAGTGATTACTTTCTACAGGCACTTAGCCTAGCTTCTTTTTGTTGTTGCTGTTCTTGGTACATTTTAATTCCATTGGTATTATAATCACTCTCCTGTGCTTCTACTGAAATACATCTATAAGGGAAACTGAGGCAGAAACTGATAGATGTCATTACAAAAGAGAAAATCAGTTTTCTTCCCACCTCACAATAGTCTTTCATAATACTTCATCTAAAATTTGAAAACAACCTCAATTAATGAATAAAATACTATCTTCTAGCCTAGACTAGACTTATAGTCCAACTTATACCCTTGAAAAATATTTCTCTTATTCCACCATCTATGCTGGCTTCTTATTCATTTGGCTTGATCCTCAGTTCTTCAGTTCCATTTCCAAAGACTAATTTGTTGTCTGTATGTTTATGCCATCTGGAGTATAGGATCTGTCTGGATGCTGGAAGACAAAAAAGGGATTGTCATAAAAGATACCCAATCTGTGCCTGGTTCTATGATGAATGAAAATTCTTTCATGTGTATATTATAGAAGTTGGGGCACCATGAATGCACAAACCCAGCCATGTGAGCGTGTTCTTAGTGGTTGGTGTGAAACAGAGTATATGTTCACTGATGTAGATATTGGCTGGACAGTGGGATGAGAACCTTCATGTCCACATTCATGTCCTAGGTCACTCAGAGACTTTGAAGGAAAAAAGGGCTGATTGTGCTGCATAGCATGCGAAGCCACTCTGCACTGGGCACCATCCCTTTTAACACACTTTGAGCCTTTTCACATGAGATCCTTCCAATCTTCCTCACCTTTGGAAGGCAGCGTGAATTAGTGGTTAAGATTATGGACTCTGGGCTTGGAAGATTTAGGTAAAATTTTATTTTTACATCCTGACTGAAGTTTCCCCTCCCTCCCTCCTCTCTTCCCCTTTCCTCACCCACCCTGTTCCCTTCTCCCAACCCTACTCAATCCACTCCTCCTTTGTTTCAGTTCAGAAAGGGACAGGCCTCCCATGAGTATCAATAAAACAAGGCAAAGTTGCAATAAAGAGTAAGCACTTCTCCTTGTATTGAGGCTGAGCAAGGCAACCCAGTATGAGGAATCGGTTCCCAAGAGCCAGCCGAAGCATTAGGGACAGCCCCTGCTCCCTTGTGAGGAGTCACACAAGTATACCAAGCTCATAGGATCTCACAGAGACTGAACCAACAACCAGGGGGCCTGCATGGGACCAACCTAGACCCTCTACATATATGTGACAGTCATGTAGTTAGGAAAGATCTTTAACCTCCCTGGGCAACAATTTTATAAGATAGAAACTTGTTATCTCTGAGAAGTTGCTTTGAGAGTTAAAAGGAAAATTTACGAGGACAATTTGTGTTTTGTAGACCTTCCAAATTTGGAATCATAACTGTTTCATTGTTTTGTATATTCAATGCATGCCTAATGACTGGAGCCCAATAGGACTCAGAACCAGCTTTATCTTACCTTTCTGTGTTACATTTAAACTGCAAAGCAAAAATACTAAACAACAGCTTATAGCCAGTTGGTTGGAACTCAGTGGTAGATGCTTATCTATCATATGCAAGGCCTTGGAGATGATGATCCCCAGGGCTTAAAAATAAAGTGTGTGTGTGTGTGTGTGTGTGTGTGTGTGTGTGTGTGTGTGTGTGAGAGAGAGAGAGAGAGAGAGAGAGAGAGAGAGAGAGAGAGAGAGAGAGAGAGAGAGAGAAGAAATCACACACATGCTATCACACATTTCTTCTGTATGTTGGAAGAAATAAGCATAGTGCTCTTCTATGAAAGGCTGTTGAAGAGAGACAAGCTTGGAAGCACTACAAATGAATACATATCTGTCATTACCAGGAGCTTAACGAGTTAAGAGAGTAAAGATTTATATATACTCAGTTCCAACTTTGGGATAGATCTTCATTCTCTATCTGAACCCAGAAACATTTGTGTATACCCTACTAACTTAGTCTCTCTATCATGCATCAATGTCTTCTCTAGTCTAACTTAGTCTCTCTAAACATGCATCAATGTCTTCTGTAGACAAAAAACAAGCAGCAGAACACTCACCCACTGTTAAAATAGGAACCCTTCCGTTTTAGTAGCAGGGAAACTGAAGTACAAGTATGGGAGCTTCATCAATTTCATAGTCCATGACACAATCAACTTAAATTTCATGTTCCTAACATCCTTTGCTGATACTTTATCTATTGAACAATGCTGCTATACCAAGAAGCACTTTTGATGAAGTGAACTTTTGGGTTTCGGTACTGCAGAGTCTTGGCATGGATTTTGGTTGATTAAGAATTTCCTATGATATACTCTAGGTTTTTTTTTTGTTTGTTTTGTTTTGGTTTGGTTTTTTTTTGTTGTTTTTTTTTTTTTTAGCAAGAACTGTTTGATGTGTGTGTGTGTGTGTGTGTGTGTGTCTGTCTGTCTGTCTGTCTGACTGACTGTCTGTCTGTCTATATGCCTGCATGTCTTTGTGTTGAGGAATGCTGTGCCAGGGTTGGGAAGCTATTGCAGTATTTTTGAAAGATTAGGTTATTGTACATACGCTTACTCATTCATCATTATTGATTGACTGGGTACTACATGAAGGCATTGTGCTCAGCTTTGAGACCACAATACTGAACATAAAGAGTCATCAGTCCTGATAAAAGACTTGATATATCATCTACAAGTAAAGCATCTGTTCCCATTTTCTTTTACCTCCCTTTTTACAAGAGACTTTACTAAGTTCTTGTGTTTGGAGTTCAGCACAGAAAATGAGATTTTTTTTTCCTTAGCAGTCAGTACTACACAATTTAATTCCTTTCTGCTATTACCAAACTAAGGATCCTGTGCACTGTTTTTATTTATTAAAAACATCTCTTTTTAGATTTGTTGTTTCTTTCTATTTCAAGTAAGGAAAACAATATTGTTGTCAGATTTGTAGGAGATACAGCCATTTTGAGTTTGCAACCATTATGATCTCTCTTGTATAGCACATGATTATTTCTCGAAAAATATATTAAAGTTGAGCATGTCTTTATATGTTAAAGAATATTAAAAGTAGTAATAATTACAACCTTTGTGCCAAAGCAAGTGTAACTTGTAGAAGGCATTGTGCTGGTCATTTTCCTATATTATCTGCAAACCTTTTAGAAATCTAATCCATTTATGTTTATTATTTTCTTTATACAGAAGAGACAACTCATGTGAAGCATAGATGGACTTGGAACCTGGGTTTTTAAACCAAAATCCACTTTGCTTTCTAAGAGACAGTGATACATGCACTTGACTCAATTTATCTCTAGTTTTTTTCAGAAGTCAGTGATAATTTTAGCTAGATATTTGTGTTCATATAGTCTAATGTTGCTTGAAATCCCTTAGCCTCCAATGGTGACTCTCACAGATATGCATCTGCAGGATTCTGACTCTGTATCTGGTGTTGGTAAATGCATACTCTCTATTGTTCTGAATCTTACCTGAAGTATGGCCTTATTCCTTCACATTTCCATAAATCTTAAACTGAATTACAAGGGAAGCAACATTTATTCCCTAGGGGCATATATTATAGTTGGAAACCTTTTTACAAAAATACAATGTCATATAAAGAAGGTCACAAAAGCAAGACCAAGAATTGAGTCATAGGTCATGAAGCCTGAATGCCATCAACCCAGTCATTCAAGGAGCAGGTATCTACCTTCTCTGGCATGTTTTTTCTTTTGACCAATTAGTTAAGATAGACTGGGGAGTATCTAAGATTAAGTAAGTATTTATAAAAGCATGAATTAATTTTCTATTCCTTTAAGATGCACTACTGAGAAATAGTAACCTTGATGATAGTAGACAGCTTAGAAAGTCCAAGTGCTTTGAGAAAGATTTGTTATGTCTCTGACTTCGTTATTTTATCTCCCATTTCTCTATTTCCACTGCAACACATTTTAGCATTTTCATATCTGTAGTATCCAGATAACTTACTGTCATGTGAAGAGAATTAAGAAAAGTGGTCACACACAGTACTTTCTTTATATTCTCTTAGGCACATAATGTCTCTCTCTCTCTCTCTCTTTCTTGTGCAGAGTGAAAAAATATTTGTATACTGAATAATTCATATGATCATTAAGCACTTATGAGTCACTTATCTCAAGAAGAATACATGTCTGCTCATAACCCAGATATTCTGAGTAGCTAAGTTTGAAAGACCCCCACCAAAGGCCCAGACACAGTTCCCCCAGAAACCCAAAAGAGCTGAGGGAAGAGATATCTTAAAATAAACAGAACTGAGTCAGTTCCCCCCTCCTGGAGAGGGTGAAGTCAGGTGTTTTCAAAAGAACAAAGTCAGGATATCTGGTAGTGACCAATTAACCACAAGATGCCCCTCTCCAGAGATAACATGACCAGACCCTGGAGATGGGTTGTAAAACACCTGACAGGGCAAACAGAAAAGCTAGAATAAGACAAATTCCAGGCCCGGGAAAAACTGGACCAATCAGGGATGGATCCGTACTAACCCCCTCCCCCCTAAGGAATTTTTTGATTTTTGCCTGTAAAAACTAACTTCCCCAAGAAAGAGGAACTCTCCTCTCTGCTTTGAGGCATTGGACATGGTAGACGAGAGTTCCCTGCTTGCTTAAATCAAATAAACCTTGCTATTGCATTCTGGACATTTTCAGTCTCCAGTGGTCTCTTTGGGGGTCCTAATTTGGGCAAAACAAGTTAATCTTCACACCATATATAAAAATATGTAGCAAATATAATATATTGATGCAATAGACATGGAAAAATGAGCCAGTACGTTTGACTGTGCAAGCTATGTATTTGTTTCTATACCCATACTCAGTGTAATTCTTAGTTCAAATGAAAGCTTACATGAGCTACTTTGGCTGAGGAAGGGTCAGATACCCTTTCCTTCCCCCTGGCCACCTGAAGCACCTGCTGAGTCTAACCACTAGTAATGGATGTGCTGAATATTTAGTCTGTTCCTCAGAGCCAAGGCACTATGCTTATGCTAATAAAAAAGGTACTTTACAAAATTATAATCATGTTCAGAAGACACCAACATGGGAATTTAGAAAGACATTAAAGAATGACTAAGGAAATATCTATATCACACTGTATAATAATATGTACGTATAATAAACAATTTGACATATAATTAATATAATCCTAAAGACCCTGAATTGTGCCTGGAAGGATGCTAGCATTTCTTCAGCCTATCATATGAAAACTCATCATCTATCTGCACCAGACCAACCTATGTACAAAAACTGGAAGGCAACCTGTGCTTTCAAAGTACAAATAAATCTTTTGTGCATGTGTTTAAACGTATTAAATACATGAAATCCCTTTAATATAACTAGCTCAAATAAAATCTTTACATAGCTAATTAAGGAAACCACTCAAAAACTCTTCTTACAAGTGGATAAAAATGACCATGCAAGTGTAAAATCCTAAATGAAGCTTCAGAAGGCCATTTTAACTGCATAGATGCTTAGTGAGATGTATAGAATGCAGTGCTGTCCTCAGCAGAATTAGTTTGTGTAGGTATTGCATGTCCTGGATCTCTATGGCTATTTCATGGAATCAAAGGCCATTGGAAGTGAAAGGGATACTCCACATGAACATGATGTGTTTCTGGTGTTCTTTGAGAAAGTCCATGGATCTTCTGCTCCCTGCCCACTATTTGCCTAAACTAGTGCTGAATAACATGGGCCCATTTCTCCTTGAGCCTTCCAAGTTATACTGTGTATCCTTTGAAATGCTTTGATGAAATCTGTAAACTGCCTTTTTCTTTGTGCTGTTCTTTTACCTGTCTTCAAGGAACTAGAATTTGCCTCATGTTGCATATATACAATGTAGTTTTTATTCAGATTTCTATTGACACTTTTTTGCTGATGTGTAAATCACTCATCAGTTCAGTATCATTTCCACTATTAAAAGGAGATCTCTGGGTCAGAAAATAAAAATTTTAAGGGATGATAAATGACAAAAGTTAAGTAATAATAAAACTTAATTTTATATCAAATCTACGACCAATTTGTAGGTAGCATATTTAGGAAAGTAAGGTAATATTTTTTAAATAGCCACAAAAGACAATTAACATATATTTAATATCATATACATACAAAAGACATTTCTTTGTACTGTTACATCAATGCATATGGCTTGGGTGATTTTTTTTCTTTAAATTTTTTTTTATTCATTTTACATAACAACCACAGATCTCCCTCTCGTCCCTCCTCCTGCTCCCCTCTTCCCTCCCCCCAGACCCCCCCCCATCCCCTCCTCCAAAGGGTTAGTCCTCCCATGGTGGGAAAGCAAAGCCTGGTACATTCAGTTGAGACAAGACCAAACCCTTCCCCGCTGCATCAAGGGTGAGCAAGGTGTCTGACCATAGGTAATGGGCTCCAGAAAGCTAGCTCACACACTGGGGATAGGTCCTGATCACACTGCCAGGGACCTCTCAAACAGACCCAGCTACACAACTGTCTCCCATATGCAGAGGGTCTAATCTGGTCCCATGCAGGTTCCACAGCTGTCAGTCTGAAGTTCATGAGTTCCTATGAGCTTGGTTCAGTTGTCTCTGTAGATTTCCCTATCATGATCTTGCTTCCCCTTGATCATATAATTCTTTTTTTCTCTCTTCAACTGGACTCCTGGAGCTCAGCCTGGTGCTTGGTTGATGCACCTGTTTCCATCAGTTACTGGATGAAGGGTCTATGATGACAGTTAGGCTATTCACCAATCTGATTACCAGGGTCGACCAGTTCAGGCACCCTCTCCAGTATTGCTAGTAGTCTAACATTGGTTCATTCTTGTGGATTTCTAGGAATCTCCCTAGCACTAGGTTTCTCCCTTATCCCATAATGTCTCATTCTATCAAGATATTTCTTTCATTGCTCTCCCACTCCATCCCTCCTCCAGTTCGACCATCCTGTTCCCTCATGTTCTCATCCCCCATCCCCTCACCTCTATTGCTCCCTCTCACCCCCAGTTTATTCATGGAGATCTCCTTTGTAACCCCTTCCCAAGGTGATCCATGCATCCCTCTTATGGTCTTCCTTGTTAGCTAGCTTCTCTGGAGCTGTGGGTTGTAGTCTAGTTATCCTTTGCCTTAAATCTAGTATCCTCTTATGAGTGAATACATGCCATGTTTGTCTTTCTGAGTCTGGGTTACCTCACTCAGGATGAATTTTCTAGTTACATTAATTTGCCTGCAAATTTTATGATATTATTTTTTTCAGCTCCATTGTGTATAAGTACAACATTTTCTTTATCCATTCTTCAGTTGTGGGGGTTCATCAACCACACATCTGACAGAGGTCTGATCTCCAAAATATATAAAGAACTCAAGAAACTAGACAGCAAAATATCAAACAATCCAATTAAAAAAATGGGCTACAGATCTAAGCAGAGAATTCTCCATGGAAGAATCTCAAATGGCTGAAAGACTTTTAAGGAATTGCTCAACCTCCTTAATCATCAGAGAAATGCAAATCAAAATAACTCTGAGATACCATGTTACACCTGTCAAAATGGCTAAGATCAAAAACACTGAAAACAGCTTATGTTGGAGAGGATGTGGAGCAAGGGGAACACTCCTACATTGTTGGTGGGAATACAAACTTGTACAGCCACTTTGGAAATCAGTATGGTGGTTTCTCAGAAAATTGGGAATAAATCTACCTCAAGATGCAGCTATACCACTCTTACGCATATACCCAAGGGATGGTCAATCATATCACAAAGACTCTTGCTCAACTACATTCATAGCAACATTATTTGTAATAGCCAGAACCTGGAAACAAACTAGATGCCCCACAACTGATGCTTTTTCTTAAGTCTTCTTCTAGTTGTTATTTTATTTATATTTTACTATCTATGAGGTAAAAATCCCTTCCTCTGCTTTACAGCACTTAGCTGGGTTTACTACTGATCCCCCATTACAGCTGTTAATTCAGCAAATACTGAATGTCTGCCAATATCAGACCTACCATGTACAGAGAAGAATTAGACACACAGATTTCAAGCTCAAGGCTCTTATGCACTTTGTCCTCTAGAAATAAAGAATGAATAGACAGGGACCAAAAGACTATATCTTTACAAGTATTAAAAACTGTCTTAACTGAAAGAACTAAACTTTTCTTTTTCTTTTATGATAGCCAAATTGATTTGGTACAGGAATGTAGGATGAAATTAGAAATTAGGAACTCAGATAGAGGCCTTTAAGAGGAAATTAGATGTCATTAAGAATGGTTTGAAATTTTGATTATATTAGCATACTTAATCAACTACAATTGTATCTATCTATATGTCGCTGACTACCATGTGATGGAATGATTATACAGGTAAGGAAAGAAAGCAAGAGGCTAAAATTTTTATTTTAAATCTAGGGATATCAAGAAAACAAAGATTCAGTCTGGAAAATAGCAAGTTCCAGGACAGCCAGGGCTAGACAGAGAAACCCTGTCTCAGGGAAAAAAGAAAAGAAAAGATAGAAAGTGAGATGCTGAGAGAGAGAGAGAGAGAGAGAGAGAGAGAGAGAGAGAGAGAGAGAGAGAGACAGAGGCAGAGACAGAGACACAGAGAGAGACAGAGACAGAGACAGAGACAGAGACAGATAAGCAGAGAGAGAGATCTATAAAGTAGGCAGGTGAGAAACTTGCAATGTTGAGGTCACAATCTGCCATTTTGGAAATTGAGTTAGGATAGGTGTTAACTGTTGTTCAAATCTTAGAAATGGTCATATAATGAAAAACCCAGAGCCAGATATTGGAGTGACAGCTGAAAGATCAGAGAAGCAGAGCAAGCCACAGCCACCACCTATTACCTCACCAGTTCCACAAATCCTCTGACTGAAAGCCTCTGAGTCCTCAGGTTGGGGATTTAGCTCAGTGGTAGAGTGCTTGCCTAGCAAGTGCAAGGCCATGGGTTCAATCCTCAGCTCCAGGAAAAAAATAAAAATTAAAATAAAAAAAAAGAAAGCCTCTGAGTCCTCACCCAAAAGGATCTCAGCTAAATCGCCTTAGTTCCTGTTTCCTCGTGCCTTATATACCATTCTCCACCCAGCCATGTCACTTACTGGAATTAAAGGCGTGTGTGCATCCCAGTACTGGGATTAAAGTTGTGTGCCACCATTGTCTGGTTCTGTTTCCAGTGTAGCCTTGAATTTACAGAGATCCAGACAGATCTCTGCCTCCCGAGTGATAGGATTAAGAGTGTTTGCCACCACTGTATGACCTCTATGTGTAATCTAGTGGCTGGCTCTGTCCTCTGATCCTCAGGCAAGTTTAAGATACACAATATATCATTACAGTTCTCTCTCTCTCTCTCTCTCTCTCTCTCTCTCTCTCTCTCTCTCCCTTTCTCCCTCCCTCCCTCCCTCTCTCCTTTACTTATGTCAACTGGCTGCAGATATAATTCATCTATACCATGCCTCCACAGCAATATAGAGATGAACGTTTGATCACATGACTAAGCTGCATAGCTTAACTAACTTAACACATAAAATTAACCACCATAGAGATGATTTGCTGGAAAGGGAAACAAAAAAAGTTGCATTTTTAATTGTAGATTTTGGAAACAAAATCTACAAAATTAGTGCTGGATTGGATCACTGGGTGAACATATGGGGTAAATGAACAGTAACCAGACTTCTCAAAGGACAGTGCATTTTAACAGGTATAGTGTGTAGAGATAGAATCTGTAAAAAGGGATTCTCCTCATTTCAGTTCATAGTTTCTGATTGACAGAATAAGATCTCTATTGTTGAGGATATTAAATAGAGTTTGGAAGAAATTTTGTTTGCATTTGTCTGATTATTTTTGCTATTCCCAATATAGACAAACATTCACCTTGCCATGTAGAAATAATTACACACAAATGGTAATTGCCTCCTTGTTCTGTCCTGTGAAATTGGAGGAACTATGGCCAAACACTTCTGGAAGGAATAGCCTTCAGATAGTCTGGGTAAACAGTATCCTTTGTTTTTGCTAATCATAGTAGATCCCATTGTTGGTTAAATGGCGCTCCTGGCTGGCCGCCGCCTGCGGCAGCCATGCCAACAGAGGAGAGTGCTGGAGGAGAGTCACGAGCCATAGTTACCTTTTTAGAGCTTTATTGGGGAAGAGAGAGAGAGAGAGAGAGAGAAAGGGAGAGGGAGAGAGGGAGAGAGGGAGAGAGAGAGAGAGAGAGAGAGAGAGAGAGAGAGAGAGAGAGAGGAAGGAGGTCCAGACAGAAGGAAGGAACGGAAAGGAAAGAGAGGGACGCAGAGAGGGCCCACCTGCTTTTTAGGCTTGGATGTCGTCACAGGCTGATGACGTAATTAAGGACAGAATCCTTATACCCATTTTCTAATGAAAGCTTATGTCTACTTCACCAGGGAGTCTGGAAGAAATGGAAATTCAGTGTAATTTTACACAGAAGTATTCAAAAGCTAATACAATGTAAGCTAGTTAGACATATTTCCTGTAGATTCCTTGTTTCCCAGTCCTCTCTCCTTTTCTGCACTATGATATTCAATAAAAAAAGTTTGATGAAAAGAGCAATAAGTGTTTTTAAGGCTAAATTCATAGTGTCTGCTTTTCCTTCTAAATGAAGATGTCAAATAGATAAATAGAAAATAATTTTGGACTTTCAATATTAAAAATTAAAAGTAGACAGAATATATTTCCAGAATCACATCTAGAGGATGAAGAACACTGTTGCTTCATTTCATGAACTGTTGGCCTCTTTTGTGCATTCAGTTCTATAAATCATTTGTCTTAATGACCCAGAGGATTAGAGTCTCCAAACTTAAATCAGTGTTATTTATATACAAGTTAGATTAGTTTTGAGTAAATTTCATCTATCTCAGCTCATTAAACTATACTTTTGTCCAAAGATTGGCTTTTCATGACTTCATAAATTATATCAACCTTAGCCTGAAAATATTAAATAGATAATTTCAAAAAACAGAGTTTACAAGATTTAAATTGTGCATCCATTGCAGTATCATGCTGAAATTTTAAGGCATCATATTCTGTAACTCAGGAAGCAAATTTCTCCCTTATCTAGTGTTTCCACAGGGTATAAACTACTCATCTCATCTTCTCAGATGTTAGGGCATCAGAGTGTACTGACATTGTGATCACATGCTCTTAGGATAATAGTGCTGCCTCAAAGCCAGAGAATGTGTTCTGGCAACTTTATTCAACAATATTATTGTAATTGTTTAGTTACAAGATATGAGAATTATCATTGTTTTTTCCTGTGACCTATTTATAAGTATGCCTAGAAAAATGAACAATACTGTCTTTGGTCTCAAGCATCTCTAAGAGGTGTTAAATGTCTTGTCCTGAGTAAAGTTGGTATATTACAATAGCAAGCCATTTTATAAATGTCTACATAAACATATAAATATTTAACTTTTGCTGAATAAGTAAATCAAAAGTTTCAAAAAGATCATTTGGTTTATGTTACAAAATTTTGGTAGCAGTACATATATATAATATGTATATATTATATATATACATATAGTATATACTATATATGGCATAAATGAAGTCTATCCATTTATTACGGCTCTCATAGCAAATTACCATAAATCCAGTGGCCTAAAACCAGGGGGATGCATTTCTTCATAGCTTTGCAGGACCAAAGCCAGCCATCAGTTGTCAGTAAGCTGTTCTCTCTGGAGGCTCCAAAGGAGAATTCATACCTGTCACTGCCTGCACACCTTGGTATTGCTCTGTCACTCATATCTATACCTACTCCTACCATTCTTTTCTTTTTTTTTTCTCTTTCTGCATAATATCATTCTACATCTTTTTTTAAGGCATTAACAGGCCAGGAAAGATGGCCTCTAGCAAATATGAGGACCTTATTTTCTATTGTTTATCTCTAATTGATATCATTGTTTCAAGTATGTAGTAACTACTCAAGCTTGTCTATATTCTCCCATATTACTTCACCCTTTTTAAGGGGAAGTCTGCTGACTTTTGTGAAAGTTATCAGCTTTCCCAGTTCCTTGTTTTAGTTTAATTGCTTAGAGTAAGCAGGGATGTTACCCTCCACAAAGCAACTCATCCCTATCTCAGCTCACCCTTGCTAGTACAGGAGAGTGGGATTTTAAGCTTTCTTGTACTTTAAGTATATTCTTCACTAGGTGATAATCAACAAAAATGTTTGTCGAAGGACCTTTGAGACCTTAGTGTAGGAGACTTGCAAGCTCAGTTCCCGAGTTTCTCTAAAGTGTACATATATTCTGAGAGCACAAATAAGAAAACTGGCAATAAGTATCATCTGTTTATTATTGAGTGAAAGTCATGTTTTAACATGCATTTTGTCTGTAGATTAAAGAAGTTGATATTGTGAGGCCAATTACGTAAACATTTCCCTCCATTATAGTATATGCGGCTTCTTGTGTCCAAACTGTGTCTTTTCAAAGATGGTAAATTATTTATTTATGTATTCTTGATGATCTAAACACACTTGAGCTTGAAGGTCAGAACAGAAAACTGAATCCTAAATTCCTGCTTGAGGATGATGAATGAGACATGTAGCAGTACACTTTTTGAGGATGCAATTAAAGATCTGTCAACATTTCTAACACACACTACTATTTCAGGGAATGAAAGCATGACCATCTGTCTTTGCCCTGTCTTGAGTTACATGAAGCAAGCTTTCAGCTCTGGGAGGGCATCTGCCAGTTCTTTTAACAGGATTAGATTTATTTACTATGTTTTTTTTACTAAAGTGCTAAATAATTAAATCTAGGCTGTGCTATTTTCCAGCAGGTTTGTAAACACATTTATAAGTAGCATCCTGTGGCCAGGAATGTTCAACTTACATGATTATTAAAAATTGTAGGGGGCTGGAGAGATGGCTCAGAGGTTAAGAGCACTGACTGTTCTTTCAAAGGTCCTGAGTTTAATTCCGAGCAACCACATGGTGGTTCACAACCATCTTTGATGAGATTTGGTGTCCTATGAGATTTGGTGCCCTTTTATGGTATGCAGGCATACATATAGGCAGAACACTGTTTACATAATAAACAAATAAAAGAAACTTAGGGCTAGAGATGTGGCTTAGTGAGTAGGGCACTTTCCTCATATACAGAATCCTAGTTTCAGTCCTCCACACTACAAGCATATAGCACCATCAGTCTTTAGGACCACATCTGGGCAACACCATCAGTTCTGGGCACCACATCCGGATAATACCATCAGTCCTCAGCACCACATTTGGGTAGCACAATCAGTCCTCAGTAACACATTCTGGCAACACCCATGTCTAGGAGGTGCAAGCAGGAAAATAAGAGTTGGAAGTTAACCTAGCATTAAAAATGTACATACATAAATACATTTTTAAAAGAAAATCATTTCAGATTTTAATATTTTACTTATAGACACTTGAAGATTAAGAAAAAAATTAAATTGCCATTATTTAAATGTCTGGCTTCCTCCTACTCCACTATAAGATGCCTATGTAGAGCTTCGAACTACAAATAAATGAAGAAATCTTGACTTAGTTTTCTGAGCTGTTCAATGTAAAAATTGCTTGTACTTACATGATCTGAATTTCCAGAGGTATACTGCTCAACATGGTAGTACTGATAACAGGATCCATTAACAATCTGAAACACACTTAGTCTAAATGTAGTTGGTGAAAGCAGAATACAAGAGGATTGGAGACTAAATAATGATCATGCACTGAAAAACAGCACACTAAAATTTTTATATTGACTAATGTTAAAATAATAGTCCTGAATGGACTTAATAATGGCTTCATGTGATTTTTTAAAACTTAATTTCATGTAGCCTCTAGGGAATTTTAAATTGCACATGCAACAACCGTTCCTTCATCTGGTTGGTGTCACTTTAAATGTTTTTTTAAACCCAATATTTTTTTTTTTACAGATGAAACACATGACTGATTAAACTTGATTCAAATCAAGAAAAATATTTCCAAGGTCCTATCAAAGCATACTGAGGATTTTTTTTTGAGGGGGGGATTGGATAGTGAAAATGTGGTATATATAAATAATATAATTTTATTCATACATAAAGAAAAATGAAATTTTCAGGGAAATAGATGGAACTGGAAATATTATGCTAAGTGAAGTATCCTAGCCTCAAAAGACAAATGACACACTCCCTCATATGTGCATCCAGGCTTCTATTTTTATGTATGTACATTTATGTGCGAGTATTGCAAGTATGGGTAATGAACCAGAAACGGAACATGCGATGGGAAAAAAGAGTTTAAAGGAAGGATGCATGTGGGGTGGGTAATAGCAGAGTTGTGACATCCGCATGGGAAGGTGGGTGCTGGAGGAGATTGGAATCAAACAAGAGGGAAGGATGTGCACTGCTAGAGGGGGCCTGGGGAAAGAGGACCAAGGAATACACAGTGTGTTTGAGAATTTCATAAGCTTGTGGCACTCTCTCATCCCCTCAGCCGTGGCTCTAGCTCCCCTTTCCTAACCTGTGATTGTCTCCTTGTCACCAACAGACTTTTGACTTCTCTGGTCTTATTTGGAAACCCTCTCTTTCATTGTCAGTAAAGTGAACAAATTTGACTATCTGCTTTTATTTGTTTACTTTTAGGAGACTTTTACATTTGATCTACTTATTGTGCCCTTTAAATTATGAAGCATTTTTCTTCCAACTTCAACATCTCAAGGTTTTAATTTATATTCCAATTTTGGTTAAGATATGATATTCAAAATACCTTCTAAAATATTTGATATAGTTAAAATATCACCTCCATGTAAGAAGAATCGTAAAAGATCTTTTTAATAAAATACCCAGAGCCAGATATTGGGGTGAAAGTTAAGAGATCAGAGGAATACAATAAGCCACAGTCAACCTCACCTTACCAACCTTCAGCCTCCAGAGCTACTTCCTGTATTCTCATGCCTCTATACCTTTCTGTCCCTGCCTTCTCACTTCCTTTCTCCACCCAGCTTCATCACTTCCTCTTTCTGTCCAGCTCTATCACTTCCTGTCTGTCTTCAGACCTCCATGGTTAACTAATGCTGGGATTAAAGGCATGTACCACCATGTCTGGCTCTGTTCCCAGTGTGGCCTTGAACTCACAGAGATCTGGATAAATCTCTGCTTCCTGAATGCTAGGATTAAAGACGTGTGCTACCACTGCCTTACCTCTATATTTAATACAGTGTCTGGCTTTTTCCTCTGATCCCCAGATAAGCTTTATTGGGGTGCATAAAAATATCACCACACCTCCAAAGTTCAGGTTGAAATTTCTTTTCCACTATGATTGTGCTTGGTTATGGCAACATTAAGAACTGATCAGATCAGGAGAATCTGTGATTATAAATGGATTCCTACCTCTCTCAAGGGATTGGGTTACTATTGAGGCTTTGTAATAAAAGCTAGCTCTGTTTCTTATAGATTCCTCATGTCCTGTTTCATCTACTGTCTGTCTTGTGATGCTCTCTGACCTGTTATGATGCTGTGAGAAAGTCCTCAGCAGATTAAGCCCTTTGATTGTGTGCTGCTTAGAAAAATGTCAGCATTTAACTTATTATTGTAATTAATCACCTGGGCAGTGATATTCTGTTATAGAAGCAGAAAATGTGCTTAAATCTCTCAGTGACAACAAAAATCCCAATTAATGATACTCCTTTCTTCTTCATAACAGGTAATGCAGATAACTGTGAAGGGACTAGATCCTGAGACAGGAAGCACATATTTGTAGGTCATACGGGTCATATAGTCCTCCTCCCTTCCTTACCTCTTTCCTTTCCTCTTCTCTTACGTGCTTTCAGAGCAATGTCTTCACCAGCATGAAACTTTTCTGCTGGTTCAAGTTCATATCATTACGTTGTGAGATACACAGAATTTATGCTTTCAGGGTGGGTGGACAAGTATTTAATTCTTGAGATAAACTGCCTCTTTGTTTGAAAGCAGCCTCAGGAAAGTATCTCTAACCTGAATGTTAAAGCAATACGACTGTCACAGAGTGTGGAGAAAA
This sequence comes from Peromyscus aztecus, assembly GCA_902168405.1. Lineage (NCBI taxonomy): Eukaryota > Metazoa > Chordata > Mammalia > Rodentia > Cricetidae > Peromyscus > Peromyscus aztecus. The sequence goes on along the minus strand of CABHPQ010150806.1, from coordinate 17,744 downwards.
TACATTTGGGTTTATTTATTGATGAAGTTGTGAATTACTAAGAGTTTGAGATGGGCTGTACTTTGGCTGTTTGACAAAAGGTTTGCTGGGCTTGCGTCTGTTAGAAGCTTTTCAGTCTGTTCAACAGGAATTCTAGGATGCTGTTGTAGTGTAAGTGCATAAACAGAACATATTAAAATTAAAACCATTTCAGCTATGTGCTTTGCCAAATTTGACTCTGCTGGACAAAGGCCATGGCTATTGGATAAATGAATTTGTCTGTCCAGGTTTCTTTTTCTATAAAAAGTATATGACAGAGAACCTTAATGTTGTTTAGAGGAATATGTGAGATAAATATGTAAAATGCTCAGAAATAAATGGTAAATAGTCATCAGAACTAAATTATTTTATCAGACTTATTTGGTATCTCCTTGATGGAAATCTGGGGGCAAATACTGTGAACAAAAACTATTTGTTCTTGAGGATCTCCATCTACAGAAGAACAAGTAACAATTAAAGAGTTATAATGTTTTAACCAACTGTGCATATCTAAAGGTACCATGCATATCAGTACTAATTGGATTGCTGATTGTTTAGAATTGCATACACATTTGAAAGAAGCCAAAACTCTTTATAAATAATACATTTCATAATAAAATGCCAACATTTGAATAGAGAAGAAAACTGAAGTTATTTAATGGAGTTGAATTGTTAGCATTATAGAGGGCAAGGAGACATTCCCTATGGAGCACAAACTGGAACTGATGCATATTTGCCCATTAGACTCTATACAGAAAATATGCAGGATTAAGGAAGCAGAGTGACTTCTGTTAAGGAATGAGTTAGCCTTTCTTATTGCCGGTATAGTAACATATTAGAGGACAGGTGGTTCTATGAATGGACACCTACAGGTTATATCTGGTCAAGATCATGGAATGGCTATTTTGTTCACTAAGAGTATTGGCATGAAACATTTTCTGGTCAAGATAAGTCATTGGATGATCCAGAGGTAATAGGTCATAGTTATTTGGGAGTTGAGGGAGATGGAAGATACATGTCTATGAATGAGAAATCCCAAAATGTTAAACAACCAGAGGTAATGTTTAAAGAGCATTTTTGCATATGCCTGTCATCATGGTAAGTGTTGTGCATGTTATAGCTCATTTAGTCATTGCAGCTACTGAAGGAATTACAATAAATAATAGGAATTAATATTTCCTATTTCTCAAGTGACTGAAAGAAGTACAGGTTACATTAGCTGCAATATGCTAACAGTCATGCGGTGAGGAAGTGGTGGTAATACATCTATCTGAAGGCTTGATGGTAGGTACAGAGGATATCAAATTTATTTCTACCGCCTAGAAGAGTTTCTGCATGGACCTAAGATTAAATTTACCTAAGACAAACTAACAAGAGCAAAAACATATGCATTTTCTGTAATAAAATTACACAGACCTTCATGGGGGTGTTCACAAAGGAAATAGAGAGTCAAAGTTAAAGCAAAGAACTTCCATAGTGCATTGAAAAACAACAACAAAACACACACACACACACACACACACACACACATTAAAAACAGTAAATTGAGAAAAATCATAAGAAAAATAAGGTAGGCCTAGGACAGTCAATTGTCTAAAAGTAATCAAGAAATAGATATTAGCTAACAAGACCAGCTTGGCAGATTTCTCTTGGCCTCTATTCCTGTGTGGCTGATAAGAATATTTGTTTTCCTTTTTGTAGAAAGGGAGTACCCTTCATACAGAAATATTATCTACCCTGCATTCTAGAACAGGGAAGATCAGAGGTCCTTCTTTTATCTGTCATGTTTCAAGTATTTTCTAACTCAAAATAAAGCCATCCAAATAGCCTGTTTCTGTGGTGGCTGCAGTTTTTGTGTATAAGCCACACCCTTCTACAGGAAAGAACATGAGTCTACACTCAATGGACATAGTTTTGCTACACATCACTCCTTTTTCCCTCTAATTAACTTTAAATTCATACATGTTCTCAAATTTTTCCTTTTCCTATTGCACTAATACACTAGGGAGAAGATTACAATGGGTCCTGTATAAAATAAAGCATGTAATTGAGGGGAACAGTTGACTCCCTGGTATTTAATCTGGTAAAATGACTACTATTATTATATCTGTTAAGAAAGTTCTATCTTAATTTAAGAAAGAATATCTAGAGTTAAGATCTGAAGATTATTCTTAGAACAGAGAGAGACTATGAGGACTTAAGGATAAGTACCAAGACATGCTACAGTGAGAATTCTACAACCTTTCAAGTATAAGGAGCTTTGTGTACTCACATATTTCTTTGGGACCAGAAAGCATCAACATAATCAGTACTTTGTCATTTGCTTAGTTTGGAATGGGATTATTTTTATTGATTTTCATTACTATTTAACATTGTACTATACAGTACAATAATCAGCTTTTGGTTAAGCTATTAGATTTGGAAAAAGAGACATAAAATTTAAGATTTTTCCTCATAGTTTATTGAATCTATATTTAAACACCATATATGTATATATATATGACTATATCTATTCTTTATACAAATATCTGTATGAGATATATAAATGTATATATTTGAATTTGAGCAGGTAACCATGCATAAATATGTACATACATGTACGTATCTTAAAAATGAATATACAAGTAATAAAAAAAGATAACAAGAATGAATAAGAAATAGTTTCCACATGCTGTCAGGCATAAGACTTCTCTGAGCTGATGCTTTATGTGCTCATAAAACCACAGGAGGGCAAAGCATGTATAGCTTGTCCTCAAAGACTTTATTTATTCACAGCTGTTGAATAGTAGCAGTAGCTTTTGTTATAACTGTTCCTCACTTGCATCTGGGAATTGAAAAACAATTTTCAAATTCTATGAGAAAGATAAAGCAAAATATCCTGTCTGTGGAAGTGAGTGGAGAGATTCAAAAAATACGTATTTTTAATTTTTCCCCAATTTTCTTTGTGATTTAGAGTAAGATGCAACTAGGTTCTTTCTTTTGTTCTGGTCAAAATGTAAATGTTCTTGAATTTGTCTTCTCCAAGTACTAAAAAATACCAAACTTCCATATCTTAAATATTGTGCACATAACTTCATACTGTCATAGGTTTAGTGAGATTGCAAAATCATCTCCCAGATTCCCTGCCACTGTCTGATTTAGGATGAGGACATATTATGCCCCAAGACCTTTGTATATCTCACAGTTCACTAAATGGTATTGGTTTGGAGATATTGGATTAATGTGTCTGACAGAACATTGATTGAGCATGGAACAAATGTCAAGGTGACATGTACCAGCATGTCTATCAAAGAACCCATTAACATCTTCCCTCTCAACTTGGATCTACAGTTACAAAGTGTCCGACTCAAAGGCATATGCATTATTATTATTTTTGGGATGAATTAAATATTAGGATTCCAGAAATAAGACTTCAGACAAGGAGAACTCCATTAACTGAAAAAGTCAAAAGCAATAAAAACTTTTAGATAGTGACACTTAGATCTTGCAAAATAGATTTCCAATCATCCTTAAAATATAATTATTAAGTAAAATACACATACATATTTTTTTTTAGTTTAAGTTAGTTAAGAATAGATTAGGTCATTGATTACAAAACAAAATATGATTTAGTAAAGGAAAAATTTAGCAGTTATCCAATTAATTCAGATTTCAGGAACAGAGTAGACAAAGGACTTAGTATATAAAGTTTTGGAGCAGTTACTGGGATGGTTCCCCCTGAATTATAAAAACAAAAGAATTATAAATTTCCCCTTCATTTTGATAGTTTGCATAATATAGCCAATTACTGAGAAATCCATGCCGGGTTACCAAGAAGATGGACTGATGAATCCTAGTGAACCAGAGTCTGTATGGAGGAGTCTAGTAAATACTGACCTCTTTTCTTTTGGGTACCCAAACAGAGCCTGATTCTTCTTGCACATGGACCTTCAGTCCATGACCTCTACACTGGAACTCAAGGTGAAGTTGCATCATGTTGAGAAGGGTAAACATCCTTTGTAAATCTGACACAGGCTTAATCAGTAGATGTTCAGATGTTTCAAAGAGCAGTTTAATCTGAACATTTGCCAATGAACTTTTGCTCTCAGATGAAGGACCTTTACCCGGGTATCATTCAGAGAATTGAAACTCTAGATTTATTTAGTTGTGTAAACATTATTGGAGGCTTTCTAGTTTCCATATCCTCACACTAGCACAAGAAATGGGTACTTGCAAAGCAATCTAAAAGAAGCTTTCTTCTTTGCTTCTCCTACTACCCTACTCCCATCTCCAGTAACCTTCCCATTTGTCTCTCCAAATGGAATTCAGTGATACTCCATGTATCAATTAATCTGTGTGAGTCTTTTAAAGCATTCAGGGTCATTTTGATGGGAGTCATTACTTCCTACATATTTAATATGCTACTATTTTTAATAGTGTTAAATTAAATCATGTGATTTTTATATAATTAAACACTTCCCTGAAAAAAAATTGACTTGAGAACAAAACAAGATCTCTTGCTAAATGTGGAACTCACTGGAGGACCTAGGGAGTATATAAGTGTCATGATATACTTAAGGTACAGAGCATAACACAAAACAAAATTGTAGAGTCATGTAAGTTATCTAGAGTTCACAGTGTCTAGATCCTTTCAGTGGATTTTTTTTACCCCGTGTGTATGTGTTATACATGTATATTTGTATGTATATGTGTGAGTACACATGTATGTGGGTACATGTGGGTACCTGTGCATGTGGAGGCCAACGGTTGATGTCTAGAATCTTCCTCAATGGCTATTCCACCTTCTATAATGAAGCACAGTCTTAATAAAACCCAGAACATGCAGATATTGCTATTGTAGCAAACCACCATGCTCTGGAGATCCCTTATTCTGGATATCTGAAGCTGGACTCACAGACAGGCTATCAGGTACACACAGGATTTACATGAGTCTTCGGAAGCTTACTCAGATCTCCAAGCTTGCATGGCAAGAGTTTCTCACTGAGCCATCACCCTAGCCCACTAAGCAAATTGAAGTGTCTCAGGATGTCCCAATGTGTATTAAATTTATTAATCTCTGCTAGAATATTATAGAGTACTAACATTCAGCATAAGGCAGAAAAGTACTATGTGTTAGAGTAGCAATGTAAAGGATGATTCCATAAAGAAGATAGTTGAAATACAATGCAGAAGATCTGTGGGTTGTTGTTTTAAAATGATTTTCAAAGTCTAGATTCAGAACTTCCTTCTGATATGATGGAACTCCTCTGGAATACAGTGGCAAGCAGTTTCTGTCTTCTCGCCTACAGAGGGCAAATATGTTCAGATACTTCGTACCTTTATTAGAAGGCAGATGTGCTGGCTAGTTTTATGTCAACTTAACACAAGCTAGCTTCATTTTAGAAGAGAGAACCAGTTATGCCAGCACCATTTGTTGAAGATGCTTTCTTTTTTCCATTGTACGCTTTTGGCTTCTTTGTCAAAAATTATATGTTCATAGGTGTGCGGATTAATGTCAGGGTCTTCAATTTGATTCCATTGGTCCACAAGTCGGTTTTTATGCCAGTACCAAGCTGTTTTTATTACTGTAGCTCTATAGTAGAGCTTGAAGTCAGGGATTGTGATGCCTCCAGAGGTTGTTTTATTGTACAGGATTCTTTTGGCTATCCTGGGTTTTTTGTTTTTCCATATGAAGTTGAGTATTATTCTTTCCAGGTCTGTGAAGAATTGTGTTGGTATTTTGATGGAGATTGCATTGAATCTGTAGATAGCTTTTGGTAAAATTGCCATTTTTACTATGTTAGTCCTGCCTATCCATGAGCATGGGAGATCTTTCCATTTTCTGACATCTTCTTCAATTTCTTTTTTCAGGGACTTGAAGTTCTTGTCATATAGGTCCTTCACTTGCTTGGTTAGTGTTACCCCAAGGTATTTTATGTCATTTGTAGCTATTGTAAAGGGTGATGTATCTCTGATTTCCTTCTCAGCCTGTTTGCCAATTGTATATAAGAGGGCTACTGATTTTTTTGAGTTGATCTTGTATCCTGCTATGTTGATGAAGGTGTTTATAAGCTGTATCAGTTCCTTGGTTGAATCTTTGGGGTCACTCAAGTATACTATCATGTCATCTGCAAATAGGGAAAGCTTGACTTCTTCCTTTCCCATTCATATCCCCTTAATCTCCTTATGCAGTCTCATTGCTCTGACTAGAACTTCAAGTAATATATTGAATAAGTATGGGGAGAGCGGACAGCCTTGCCTCATTCCTGATTTTAGTGGAATTGCTTTGAGTTTCTCTCCATTTAATTTGATGTTGGCTGTTGGCTTGCTGTAAATTACCTTTATTATGTTTAGGTATGTTCCCTGTATTCCTGATCGCTCCAAGACCTTTATCATGAAGGGGTGTTGGATTTTGTCAAATGCCTTTTCTGCATCTAGTGAGATGATCATGTGGTTTTTTTCTTTCAGTTTGTTTATATGGTGTATTACATTGACAGACTTTCGTATGTTGAACCACCCTTGCATGCCTGGGATGAAGCCTACTTGATCATGGTGGATAATTGTTTTGATGTGTTCTTGGAGTCTGTTTGCCAGTATTTTATTGAGTATTTTTGCATCAATGTTCATGAGGTAGATCTATCTGTAGTTCTCTTTCTTTGTTGTATCCTTGTTTGGTTTAGGAATCAGGGTAATTGTAGCCTCATAGAAGGAGTTTGGTAAAGTTCCTTCTGTTTCTACTGTGTGGAACAATTTAGAGAGTATTGGTATTAACTCTTCTTTGAAGATCTGGTACAATTCTGCGCTGAAACCATCTAGTCCTGGGCTTCAACGTGCAGAAGGCTGCAAATAGATCCATATCTATCACCGTGCACAAAACTTAAGTCCAAGTGGATCAAAAACCTCAACATAAATCCAGCTACTCTGAACCTGCTAGAAGAGAAAGTAGGAAGTAGTCTTGAACGCATTGGCATAGGAGATCGCTTCCTAGGTAAAACACCAGTAGCTCAGACAATGAGAGAAACAATCAATCAATGGGACCTCTTGAAACTGAAAAGCTTTTGTAGAGCAAAGGATACGGTCAACAAGGCAAAGCGACAGCCCACAGAATGGGAAAAGATCTTCACCAACCCCACATCTGACAGAGGACTGATATCCAGAATATATAAGGAACTCAAGAAATTAAACATCAAAATGCCCAACAGTCCAATTAAGAAATGGGCTATAGAACTAAACAGAGAATTCACAGCAGAGGAAACACAAATGGCTGAAAGACATTTAAGGAATTGCTCAACATCCCTAATCATTAGGGAAATGCAAATCAAAACAACTCTGAGATACCACCTTACACCAGTCAGAATGGCTAAGATCAAAAACACTGAGGACACCTTGTGCTGGAGAGGATGTGGAGCTAGGGGAACTCTCCTCCACTGCTGGTGGGAATGCAAGCTGGTACAGCTACTATGGAAATCAATATGGCGCTTTCTTAGAAAATTGGGAATCAATCTCCCCCAAGATCCAGCTATACCACTCTTGGGCATATACCCAAGGAATGCTCAATCATACCACAAGGGCACCTGCTCAACTATGTTCATATCAGCATTATTTGTAATAGCCAGAACCTGGAAACAACCTAGATGCCCTTCAACCAAAGAATGGATAAATAAACTGTGGTACATATACACAATGGAATACTACTCAGCAGAGAAAAACAATGACATCATGAGGGTTGCAGGCAAATGGAGGGATCTAGAAAAAATCATCCTGAGTGATGTAACCCAGACTCAGAAAGACAAACATGGTATGTACCCACTCATAGGAGAATACTAGTTGTGGAACAAGGATGACTGGACGGCTACTCACAACACCAGGGAGGCTACCTGGAAAACAGGACCCCAAGAAAGACACGGGGATCGCCCAATGACAGAGAAATGGATGAGATCTACATGAACAGTCTAGGCGTGAGTGGGGGTAATGAGGGGCGAGGGGTGAGGGAAAAAGAACTTGGGGGAGTGGGAGATCCCAACTGGATCAAGAACAGAGAGGGAACACAAGGAATGTTCATGGTAAATGAAGACCACATGAGAATAGGAAGAAGCAAAGTGCTGGAGAGGCCCACAAAAATCCACAAAGATGCCCCCACAATAGACTGCTGGCAATAGTCGAGAAATAGCCTGATCTGACCTACCCTGGTGATAGGATGGCCAAACACCCTAATTTTCGTGCTAGAAACCCCATCCAGTGACTGAGGGAACTAGATGCAGATATCCACGTTCAGGCCCTGGGTGGAGCTCCGGGAGTCCAATTGGCGAGAAGGAGGAGGGTTTATGTGAGCAAGAGTTGTTGGGCCCAGGAATGGATGGAATACAGGGACAAGTGGCCAAAGAATGGAAACACATGAACTGTGAACCAATGGCCGAGGGGCCCCCAACTGGATCAGGCCCTCTGAATGGGTGAGACAGTTGATTGGCTTGAGATGTTTAGGAGGCATCCAGGCAGTTGGACCGGGTCCTGTGCTCAGTGCATGAATTGGCTGTTTGAAACCCAGGGCTTGGTAGAGACCCTTGGCTCAGCCTGGGAGGAGGGGACTAGACCTGCCTGGGCTGAGTCCACCAGGTTGATCTCAATCCTCGGGGGAGTCTTTTCCCTGGAGGAGATGGAAATGGGGGGTGGGTGGGGGGGGGGAGGGGGCGGGGCAGGAGGAGGGAGTATGGGGG
>CABHPQ010150805.1:0-13063 GCA_902168405.1 Peromyscus aztecus | reverse complement strand
ACACACACACACACACACATGTGTATTTTGAAGATTGAACTTGGGACCTTGTGTTTTCAAAGAAAGCACTTTATGAAATAAGCAGCTCCCCTGCCTCTCTCAGTACGATTTAATGTGGTGAAATTTTCATCAAGGTATGTTCTGGCCCTTTATTCAGCAGTCAGCAGGACTCAATGGTACCTGATTGAGCCCATTCCTCTCCCATCCTTAGGTGGGAGACCAACACCTGGACTCTTTAACGCTTTAGTTGATGGAATTAGTGCAGCTCAAGTCATCTCGGTGGGGTCTTGGTGACTAGTCCTCCCTCCTTCTGAGACCTTGTCTTGTGAGGTATCCACAGCACCTGCAAGGAGGGGCTTTAGCAGGTTTTTATGGCAAAGGACATGGTGCTGCGGAGACTGGATTCACAGGTGAAATTAAGCCTGACAGGACTGTGTGCTTGCATTTGAATTTGATCCACTCCTAAACACAACCCGTCTGCTGCCATGCTCTGCTACAACCTTTCTGCATGTTTCCTTAGCTGCTTCTATCAAATAGCTGTGCATCCCTGCACTGCTGTTTCCCTTGGGTACCACTCATCCCCAGCCCCCGAAAGCTCCCTGAAGGTGGGGAAGACTTCTATTCCATTCATCTTACACACTTGCAGCCTAGCACGTGCCCCACACTCCATTAGTACCGGTGGCTTGAATAAATAAACAAGTTCACAGTTGTTGCCCTCTGTGGTGCTTCAAACACTGATGTCTTCTAACAAATACAACTGTAGCAATCACTTGGACACCGTAGAACATGAAACAGGCTTCTTGTTGAAACTCGAAGATATATGTTGGAGGGCTCATTCAAACCTGTTCTCTCCTCTTTTTCATGACACACCTCGATAAAGAGCTGTGATTTTTTTTTTTAGACTAAACTGCATAACTTAAAATATCCTGTGAAACTTTTTTTTAAAGGAAAGAATTGAAACAAAAACATTATGGTCCCCAAAATGAATGGCCTTAAGAAGGAAAGAAAATTGTCAGCTAAAATATATCTGGCCATAAACCAGTGTCTCTAAGGAATTGATAATGTTTTTTTTTTTTCGGGGGGGGGGGGGGGGGTGTGGGTGTGTGTGGGTGCTGGGGTAGCCCAAATCCACAAGTGGTTTTTCCCTTCCCAGAGCTGCTCTGTATACCACTCCATTTCTGGAGATCTGAGATAATCATTTTGTCCTTGAGAGTCTCTTGGTTATGCTCTTGGAGGGTTTGGGTTTAAAATCTTAGGATTTGATCCTGCTCAAAAAAAAAAAAAAAGTCTTGCTTACCCGCTGAGCATCTCAAATGAGACCCTGCCAGAGGCAGCGGCTTCACCTGTCTTTCCATCTAGCTTCGTCCTCTGCAAGGTGAGGAGGAGAATACAAGCTTGCTGTTATGAAACCACTCCACATTCCTCCAGTTTGTTTTGGGAATCATGAAATTGGCAACTCTCACTTTTCTTGAGTGCAGTTTCAAGTTTTAAGCATCCTGAAGCTGTGTGTGCTGGTGCATTCAAATGTGCTTTCACAGGGATGAAAACACAAATAACCCAAGGTGTGCTTCTCCCCGGGGGCAGCCTGGTCAAACTTGAACCTGAGGTTTTATCTATTTGAGGTCCTTGTGGACGCACAGCCGTTAAGACCCTATCAAGTGGGTGTTCACACAGCCTACCGCCCCTGGGGCTGCATGCTGGATTAAGGTTGTCAGTTCACCTAGAGTTTGTGTTCAGTTCCAGTGCATTTTGTTAGAGGGCACTGGGAAGACCAGAGGAATGATGGAAGAATTTTAGGGAGAAACTGACCAGGAACAAACTATTGCTGTTCGTGTGTGTGTGTGTGTGTGTGTGTGTGTGTGTGTGTGTGTGTGTGTGTGTGTGTTTTGGGTTTTTTTTTTTTTTTTTTTTTGGTTTTTCCAGACAGGGTTTCTCTGTGTAGTTTTGTGCCTTTCCTGGATCTCACTCTGTAGACCAGGCTGGCCTCAAACTCACAGAGATCCACCTGGCTCTGCCTCCCGCGTGCTGGGATTAAAAGCGTGTGCCACCACTGCCCAGCTTGCCGCTGTTCTTTGTAACTCTGTCTCCAACTGATTTTTTATGTATCACAACTAGGAATGACAAGGATGCATTCACGTGTTGTCTGAGTTGTCTGAGGACAAACCTGTGTTAGAGAAACCATCCCCACGATAATCTCAGGCTGTGGTTATGGCTGCCGTTAGCATCCTCATGTTGACAGACGAGGAAATCATCGCTCACACTCACTGGTCTTGGAATACCATGTGTTCTTCTGCCTTGAAACTGAATCATGACATCAGCCAGGTGGCCTGCCCTTCCACTCTGCTCTCACAGAGCCTGTAAGTTAAGAGCCCTTCACAAGACTGACCCACTTCAGAAGCCAGCCACAGGTATCTAGCATCCCTAAGCCACCCACACTTCTGCCTTGATGACCATAAACATGGGATTCTCTATGACCTCACTGGCTTTCCATCCTGAATGACAGAACTCAGAAAAGTGTCCTGTGATCAGTATTGTATTATAAAGGAAATCAACAAAGTTGGGCAGAGAGCTGAGCTGGGAATATATTGTAATGCAAGCATAAGGATCTGAGTTTGATCCCCAGAATCCACCCAAGAAACTGAGCATTCCCCTTGTATTTATAACCCCAGTGCTAAGGAGGTAGGAGAAGGAGAACCTCTGGCCAAGAAGAGACCCCACTTCTCTCTCTCAAAAGAGAAAGCCACAGATGGCTCAAAGCAGAGGCCCTCCTCCAATTTCCATATACATACTTACATATACACCACAAACGTTAAAGAAAACTTAGAAAAATAAATAAAGAATGACAGTCAGCAGCCAGGTAAACCATGCAGAGGGCAGTCTGTGAGGACCTGATGCTCCCCAGAGTCAGGACGCTTGTCTCCATTGCACTGTTACGGATTCTTCCTTTATTAGAAGGCCACCCTACTAACCCTAGTGACCAGAATTTGGAGAGATTTTCCTACTGTAGACAGGACTCATGAAATCCTTGCCTATGAAAGTGAGCTCACTCTGCACCTCTCCTCCCTTCCCAGATGTTGAGCTGCCCTGAACTTCCAACCATTGGCTCACAGGGGGGCAGCTTCTGATCCTGAAGCCTTCTATCTACCCAGTCCTCCTCAGCAGCAAGCCCTGCCACCCCATGGTGGGCCTGAACTTTTCTGCCCTGAGGTGTTTTGCTTGCCACACAGCATGTGGCAGTAAGAGGATTTATATCCCCTGGAGACATCTAAACTCACAACAGAGAAGGAAAGTGATTTGTACAGAGTTCATGCAGGAGATGAATGGGGGCATGAGGATTTGAACCAGAGGAATCAGAATCTATGACTGGCTCCTCAGAATAATCAAAAAGTTCCGACAATAAATCGGAGATGTCAGAAGGGAGCAGTGGGTGATGCTGCTGGCCCAAACTCCAGGTGCAAACTTGCTCTGTTATGTCTTTTATTTTATTTATTTATTTATTTATTTATTTATTTATTTATTTATTTATTTATTTATTTATTTATTTTTTGAGCCTGTCCTGGATCTCACTCTGTAGACCAGGCTGGCCTCGAACTCACAGAGATCCACTGCCTCTGCCTCCCAAGAGCTGGGACTAAAGGCGTGCGCCACCACCGCTCTGTTATGTCTTAAAGTTTTACCGTCAATAAGATCAATAATGAAAGACTCTGGCATCCCGGGAAAGCAGTTCTTTTAGGGATCCATATGCTCAGAGGTCGCCCTGAAAAAGAAGCAAGCTTCCGTGCCTGGGCTGATGAAAGGGGCAATGACTGTATTCGTGACTTCTGTCCTATGTTTTCTGTGAACACATGACTTTGTTATTAGTTGTTCATCTAACTTTCAATAGAATTTTAAACGTTATGGGAATTTCTGAATTTCTCTATTCATAGAAAACTTTGAATTTTATAAATACTACTATGCCTTATTATCCACATGCAGACCACTCTATGGCCATAGAAATCATGCATTTATTCCTGGAACTATTAATTAAATTAGAAAATAGGTAAATAATGGATAATATTGCTCTTAATGGGTTTAAGACAAGAAAAATGAAAATAATCTCCCTTTCTGTTGGCTCTGAAGAGCCTCGCTGCTCTTCTGCATTCTGCAATTATTGTCTAAAGGTTCTTGTTACTTTGCAAAAAATAAACAACCAATTTTTAGGAAGTGAGCTTTGAACAGTGACCTGGTTAAAAATTCTTCAGAAAAGGGCCCCATCAGAGTGGTTAGATACAAGGTAATTTCCATGTTTAATCCCAGAGAACTAAGTTTAAAACATGAGTCAAGAGGGAGAAAGGGAGGAAGGAGAGAGGGGAGAGAGATGGAAAAAGTAATATATGTGTTATTCACTAAAGCTTTGCTTTTTATTTTCTTTACAGTAATAAGATGCCATGGTGTATGTCCTCTGGCCAATATGAACTTCTTTATTTGTGTCTCTCATTTTAAAGGATGCTTTTGGGGATAGAGCTGTAGCTCAGTGGTGGAATGATTGCCCAGCATGGGCATAAGGCATTAAGTTTGAGCCCCAATACAACATATACACAAACATCCTGTACCACTCAGAAAGCAAAATAAAAGAGAAACACTCTTGCCTGATACAAGAACATGAAGCCGGGGAAGCCACAGGCCTTACAGGGGAACTTACACTGTTGTTTAACTAAATTGACACAACATCACATTGTCTTCTAAATATCTGTGTTTATACCCATAGGCGAATGCTACTTCCAGCCTTAATCAGAGAAGCCTTTCTCTGCAGTGAGGAGTGGTAAATGCAGAGACTTAGGAATGCTCTAGGTGCTGAGAATAAGTGGCAGTTGCATGCTCATCCCCAAATAAGATATTTAAACCATGCACTTTGAGGTCAGGAACCATCTCTGAAGAAGGGACAGGAAGGCTGTAAGAGCCGGAAAATAGAGAAGTGATGTGAAATGCTGTCCTCTGTAAACTCACAGAGCTTGGGTGACCTTGCACCAGGTCTACACAAGGTTTATTCTACCAGCAATTGGTCATGGATGAGGTAGAGACTGCCTTAGCCATCCCTACTAAACTATTGGCTATTGGTAGATTCTAGGAAAGGAGAGCTGTTTTGTTCAATTTCCTACCCACTGGTGAACTCACCAGTCTCCAGTGGACAGTTCTAAACTCTTGGTCACACAGCCCAGGTCAAACTCACTGGACCACTGAAGAGCACAAAGCCATGCATGTGCAGAAGGGATTTCCAGGTCGGTGGGGATGACAGTGTGGGAGGAAGAGAAGAAATGGTGAGAAGGACAGTAATTAGAATGAGCTATATACATGTGCAAAATTATCAATGCACAGATGTAAGAAAAGGCAACAGAACATGGAAAGATCTTTTAAGTTACTATTGTATTATAAAGAATATAAGTAAACATCCAGATGAGTACCCATGCATTGAGGTGATTCACATTTGCTCAGTATGTGGACCCTCACATACCTTTGTTTTAATTTTTGACATTTCTCTGTTTGTTTGTTTGTTTGTTTGTTTGTTTGTTTATGGGGGTGACACATGAGCCAAGGAACAAGTGTGGAGGTCAGAGAATGACGGAGTCAATTCTCTCCTTTCCACATGTGCCTTCTGAGGATTGAACATGGCAAGTTTCCTAACCCACTGAGCCGTCTCACCTCCCTCCATGCCTTTAAATCACACTACAATATTAACCTCTCTCTTTTGTACCCCAGACTTAATCACAGGTAGACATACTCACCCTTGCCCCTGAAACCCATTGGTTTTCTGATATCCTATCAAGGGAAGTGGATTTGCCCTTGGCATCCAACCCTCCCCTACTGTAATGAAACAGATACTTCACATGCAATCTGATGTGTCCTGTCAAATTTGTTTTCAAGGAGAATGGCTAGTTTGCAGGCAACACTGTCGATTCCATGACTGCTAATGAGCATGCTGAGTGCTGATGCATAGTCCACACAAGCATCTAGTGGTGGGATTCACTGAGCAAGAGCCTACAGTGTGATCCCAGCATATGCGGACTGGACTGCTGCTCTCTGTAGCTCCTGAATTACAGGGAATGAGACCAGCTTTGTTTCCTTTCTGTTTGATTGGGTTACATACTCACATCACAAATGGACATTGGATGAATACTCTAACCTCAGATGCTTCAGTTTAAAATTATTGAGGAAACACAACAAGCAAAACTATTAATAATTCATCTTCACTTAGAAATTCATACTTTATTACCCCAAAGAAAAAGATTATGAATATGTAAACAATGGGTAAGAAGAATATGGAGCGTCTTTGGTCAAACTGTTATTAGCTGAGGTAGGAGCATCTACATCCCAAAGATCAATCTATGCATTGCCAGTGACTGACTTTTAATAATGAATTGTGTAAGACAAAATTCTCAGCTGGGTCTAACTGCAAATGGAGTAAAGCCTGCGGTTTTATGATTGGGGTTTTTGCTCTAAGTTCATCAAAACAATTGACAACCAAAGCAAAATTGGAGGGAAGTCAGGGAAGAAGGAAGGGAAGAGAATGAATGAGGGAAGAAAGAAAGGAAGAGGGAAGGAAAAGAGGGAAAAAAGAATAGGAAGAAGAAAGGAAGAAGGAAAAAAAGAGGAAGTGAAGAAGAAGAGAAAGAAGGAAGATGGGAGGAAGGAAGGAAGGGAGGAGGGGAAGAGGGATGTGACTGAACAAAGCTGCTAACAGATGCTGAGTGTGAGGAGCTTTGCTGGGATAAAGCCCAGGATCTTTCGATGTCACTACTTCCTGCCCAGAACCCACAGGATGATCATTTTTTGGTCAAGAATTCATTACAAGTCAAGCAATGCTCATTTTCATCTTCAAGTCTCCCCTGTACATCCATGGTGACCACTGATGATTATCTTTTTAGAGTCATAACTAACACCTCCCCCCCAAAAAAACCAAAAAAACAGGGGACATAAAAAGAGGAAATGGGTTATTCCTTGGGGACAGAGGTGGGGAGCCCATTCCTAGTTGAATGTCTGTTCCTAACAGGGGAATAGAAAGGAGAGGGGAATTCCAAGCTAAGGAAACATTGCAGACACACGTGGTGAAGCTGTGCCTACGCAGAGTGCTCTAGGAGCCTGCTGAGAGGCAACCCACCCGAGATGGAGCACTGGGCTTTGGTAGGAAAGCACTCCAGTATTTTGAAGCAAAGAAAAGGATTCAGTTCCCATTGTGCAACACTTCTTCTGACAAAAGCTCATGGACTAACAGCTGTAATGGCCGTTCTCCCATGACTGAAAGAACGCCTGACGAAAACTACATGAAGCAAAGGTTTAAATGTGCATGGTTTTGACACCTACAGCCCATGACTAGTTGGCCTGTTGTGTTGGACCTGTGGCCAGGTGACACATGGTAGCCGTTGGCATGTGACCAGGCACACCACTCAACTTATGACAAGGAAGCAAAAGAGGAAGATCAGGGTTCCACAATCTCCTTCAAGGACATGCCCCTTCCTACCTCAGTGACCTAAATATTTCCCATTATATTCTACCTACAGGACCAAATATGGCAACTGAGGGTTTTAACACGTGGGGCTTTGGGGGAACATTCATGTTCTAAGCTATAACAAGGAATGTTTTAAACATGAATCTGAGTCAGGTATCACCTAAGGTGGTTGTATGAGTATGAACATGTCCTGTGTATCCCTACGCTGTGTCATGATTCTGTCTGGAATGGTACACAAGGAACATATGACATCTGCTCTCACAAATGTTATGTGAACGTCTGTTTCTCCAATCTGTCCCATGTGTATGGACTGTGGTCATGAATATGGCCAATGACTTCAAGTCCTCAGTCTTAGCTATGTTCCAGTTTCATCCTGTGGCTGTGACAAACACCGTGACCAAAAGCAACTTTAGCATTGTAGTTACAATCCATCCTCCGGGGGAATCATGGCAGGAACTCATGCAGGAACCTGAAGTCAGGCCTGCTTGCTAGCCCAGGTGAAGGTACTCCCTGTCAAAGAAGTGCAGCAGGAAGTGTGGAGGGTGATGCTTGCTAGTTAGCTCCCAGCTGATTTATCCTCAGCTAGCTTTCTTATCTACCTCAGGTCCACCTGCCCAGGGAATGGTGCTGCCCACAGATGCCTGGGCCCTCCTACAGCCATTAATGATCAAGACATCCTCCACAGACATGTCCACAGGCCAATCTGATCTGGGTAGTCCCACAGTTGAGACTACCTTCTCAGGAGATTCTATGCTGTGTCAAGCTGATAGTCACAGCTAACAGAGAGAAGCTCTGTTAGGAGAGAACCAGATATTAACAAGCACTTACCTAAGTAAACAAGATGATCTCAGGGAGTAACAAGTACAATGAGGAAAATCAGGTAACCTGGAAGTTCCCCAGGTGACAAGGGTCTCATTTGGTCCATTCCACTGTACTTAAATGCCTAATCCATTGTTCTAACAGCAAAGGTAGTGAGTGTAGACCTGGTGTCCAGCATTGCACTCAGACTATAAATATAGCACAGTCTCCCTCTACAACCATCCAAAACAGGCATTCTCAGCAAGGTTCAAGTTTGCTTTTCAGAACATTCAGCAAAAGCAAATTTGAGTCATTTTAGTTGTTGTAACAGAAGGGGGCTAGGGTTGCTGTAGGGGTAGAGTTAGATACCTACCCTCCAATGTTCAGGGCAACCACAGTGCATAAGATGTTCCCCCCAAACCAAGAAATAAATCTGTCCAGGTGTCGGCATGGTTGTGTGGAGAAGATCCAGTAAGATGAGGCATACTATTGCTGTTGCTACTCTATAAACACACAAAATAAAAGCCAGGTAGCTTTGTGACATGACTAACTTGTCCATCAGGGATGAGAAGAAATTAGAAAGGTTGACCATGGAGGTCAAGTCTATAATTCCAGCCATCACAGACTAATTATGAAAAACTGAATGAAAAATATGTAAGGTCTATTTTGAGAGCTGTATTAAGGATTCTGGCTGGATTCTCTACACTTTGGGACAAACTAGAGTCATATTGGAGATGGATGCCATGTAGGGATGGATGCTGTGGAGAACCTCAGTTGCATGGGGAACTTGAAATTTGTTGTTTCCTTGGGTTTGTCACAATATCCCCTTGTTAACACCTGCCAACGTTGTCATCCTAAGCTGTCGCTGCTGCTTCTGAGATGAGCCACAACAGGTGTGCCAAATATCGGGCCATTAGCAAGTGGTAATTCACAGGCATGAATATTTATCATCTTGTAAAAAGGCAACAAAAGCCGGGTGTCTGCCATTGAAAACATTGTGCAGCAATGTCCTCCAACCCAAATTGTTTGAGTTTCTCATTTTAGTAAGGGAAGAATGGCTCCTCTGTAATTTCCCATTAAGTCGATTTATTTTCTCACCCGTCTCCCAATCATAACACAAGCCTGAGAAACTCTTGATTTTATTGAGCCAGTGAGGTCTCCGCACAGTGTAGAGAGCTGAGTGTACTGGTTATGCAAATATCCACTCTCATACTGTCCATGAAACCCATCTCTCTCTGCAGGGAAACCCCCATGGAGACAGACAGGACATTGTTTTGACTTTTTCATCTTCATTTTCTAAACTCTTTTCCTTTCTCATTATTGTTTCTTCCTTTCCTTCTTCCAGTCCTTTGTTCAGAAAAAGAAAAACCTGAACTAAAAAAAGAAAATGAGAGAAAGAGGAGAAAGCACAGAGCTAGATACAAAGAAATTGTACACAGGCATCTTTTCAGATAGTGGCTGTAAATTCCATGCACTAGTTGTGAGCTCCAAAGAGTGTGTGCTTGGTTTTATATTCCCTTTCCTTGTGATGCTGGAGAGGGACCTCAGAGCCTTGCACATGCTAAGCAAGTGCTCTGCTGTGAGCCACACACCCACCCCTGGGTTTTAGGATTTCGAGGCAGTGTCTCTAAGCAGCAGGCGGGGCTTGACCTTATTCTCTAGTCCAGACTGGTCTTGAACATTCTCTCTTCCTGCTTTGGCCTCCTGAGTGCTCACGTGGTAGGAGTATGCCACCATGCGTTGTGACTGTGTGCTCTCAAAGATCTCTCTCCCTCTCTTTTTCTATCTGCACACACACACACACACACACACACACACACACACACACACACACTCTATATATATATATGTATGTATGTGTGTAAACATATATATGATAGGTAGATGATATAGATATAAGATGATGAAGCATCCATTTGCCTTCATTACTGCTGCATGAGAATCCCTTAGCAATGTGACTTGTCCCTTTTTATAGCATTCCACACCTAAACACATGCTTGTTATGACCATATATACCATAAATATGTATGTATATATGTCATATAACATACATGTGAAATTAACCAGCAGTAATGGTAATAATAAGTGATTTAGAAACTAACTTGATTTCTCCTTTTTTTTTTTTTTTTTTTTTGGTTTTTCGAGAAGAGTTTCTCTGTGTAGTTTTGGTGCCTGTCCTGGATCTCGCTCTGTAGACCAGGCTGGCCTCGAACTCGATTTCTCCTATTTTGAAGTATTGCCATGCCCAAGGAAGCCATGGTAGATTCTTGGTAAGTGTGGTTGGCACTGGTCCTGGGTCTCCATCACTAACAGCATTGCCCTGTGTTCATACCATGCTCTTTACTTACGTCAGTATTTCTTTCTGTGTGTCTCTGCAGATCATTCTCTTTCTCACTCCAAAGTCAAGGTTGAATTTTCCCTTATGCATCTGGCCTCTGCAGGTTTTATCTTTAGACCTGATCAGATATAAATTTCAGTTAGCCAAATATAAATTTATCTGAGTGTTGTCAGTACCCACACACCCCATACACATACAGAGTGATCACTGGAGACTCAGGGCAGCAAAAATGAGGCAGTTTATTTTAGAACCTTGCAAAAAGTCTGGTTCTCAGCCCAGAATGGTGAGAATGTTGGTTGAACACAGAGCACAATTTTCATAACCTTGAACTCAGATCCCCCCCATTGGCTGAGTAATCAGGAGGGTTCAATCTTACATGCCATCTGGGTTTTATCTTTCCCTCTGCTACTTACATTTATCTATTTCTTTAAAAAGACTATATGTGGATTCATCTCCCCATTTCACATCCTGTTTATTTTGAAGCTTATCAGCCACATGCCCTTGCTATATCAAAAGGCAAGCTTGGCTGTTTGTCTTACTTAGGGTTTCTATTGCAGTGAAGAGACATCATGACCACAGCAACTCTTATAAGGAAAACATTTAATTGAGGTGGCAGCTTACGGTTTCAGAGGTTCAGTCCGTTATCATCATGGTGGGATATGATGGCATTTGGGCAGACATGGTGATGGAGAAGTAGCTGAGAGTCCTACAGCTTGCAGGCAACAGGAAATGGTCTGTCTCATTAGGAGTAGCTTGAGCATAGGAGAACTCACACATAACCCCCCCGCCCACAGAGAAATACTTCTTTCCAACAAGGTCACACTTCCTAATAGAGACACACTCCCTTTGGGGGCCATTTTCTTTCAAACCACCACACTGTTAGTAATTCTCTACTCTAAGTTTGGTGGTGGTTAGCTAACAACCAGAATTTTGCCAGAGGGTAGCTTTGGTAGCAGTAATTGGCAGGGGTATGGTATGTTCATCTGTAGCTCAAATAGCACTTTTGAAAATGGACCATTAAATTAAAAAAAGAAGAAAAAATGAAAAAGAGCTGGGGATGTGGCTCAGAGGTGGAGTATTTGCACGTGCTTGATTTTAAATCAATCCTCAGTAGTGCCCCTCCCCGCCCCCCGCAGCAACCCCCAAAGTAAAATAAATAAGAATTCCTTATAGGATCCTAAATTAAGTGAATTATTTGGGACAAGAAAAAAGGCGGTTTGGGTGGGGAAAGAGTTGGTCTAGAACCTTCTGGGCAGCTTTCCACCCATTAACTAGCTACTTTGAGTGACTCCTCTATCACTTTCCTGTTCATCCAAGTGATTTTTTTTAAACTTGTAAACTTCTTCCCTAGCCTTCAGATTTCTGAAATTTGACACAACCTTTGACTTCTTTCATAAGACCTAATTAAAATGCTCTGCTTTTGGAAGCACTCCCCCATCTCTTCACACTCCCCAGGTGCTTGCTCAGAATTCGATGTCAGGCTTCTTCTTCACTGTGTTGAATGACCTGTGGACAGGCACATCTCTCCATGGAGGACTGGGAGCTGTTGCCAGCTGGAGACTCATTTAAGTTCCTCCTTGCTTCTTCTTGCATTGTGGGTAAGGCAGAGGGAAACCCTAAGGGAGGTGGTGAAGAGCAGAAAGAAGATGAAGTTAAATCTAAGTGCATTGCTACCAAAATTTTTAGAAACAAATTCCAGAACAAAAGGAACAAGAGAAGAACTCAGGCAGCCTCCACACCAAGGTCATTTCTGAAAACACACAGGTTGATGCTTCGCTTCATGGTTTGGGAGCTGCCAGCCCACCTGATCATCTGGGATAGCTACAGGATCTTTATATTCTCATTCTTCATGGGTGACATGATACTTCCTGGGCCACGTTACTCTGTTCTGCACACTGTGCACACAAAAGCATTTTTGCCTCATTGTGCCTTTAAAACCCTTATTTTCTCAGATTATGAAAGCTGAGTAGTGCCCCATACAGTCATGAGCTCAAACTGCGTTAATTGAAGGCAGAGGTCAGTCAGTTTTCCTGGATGTCAATCAGTTAAAAGTTTGCTAGTTTAATGCAGAAAAGATGGGACCCTCCCCTGCTTTCCTGGCTGTCAGACAAACTCTAGGTTTCACAGAGCTGTTAAAAATCTCAACAGATCCCACTGAGCTGCTTTAGGTATTTGTGACAATCACTTAATTTCCTTGTTTTGCAGCTAGCAATGATCTTAATCTTCATTCCAGATTAGCCACCCCCTGCTGCTGTGCCCTTTCCTCTCACCTCAATAGGACCAGTCCTCACTGTGCTGGAATGACCTATTCAGGACTGGTAAGACTGTTCAGCGGGTGAAGTGCTCACTGTGAAACTGTGAGGATCTGAATCTGGAGCCCCAGCACCCATAGAAAGCCTGGCACATTGTCTTCCACATGAAACCCAGGGGACAGGAACGGGGGG
>CABHPQ010150804.1:0-14339 GCA_902168405.1 Peromyscus aztecus | reverse complement strand
CCTGTTCTCATGTTTTTAGTCACATCAGATTCCTTCCAGAAAGGTCTCATTGTATCAGATGACCAGATTCTATCCTGGACTCTTAATCAGAGCCCCTGATGCTGGCTCACACACAGAACTAAAATGCAATAATAAGGTTTTCAAATGATTCTGCCATGTGCACGAGGTACGTGATACACTGGATGCTTCCTTCTGGCTTGAGTACCTTCCAATAGTTATTAAAAATTGACCTTAGGCTGATTTCTTAAATCCATACTCTAATCCTAAACGCCCTAAGAAAAAGAGTGGTAATATTACCACGCTCTCATGAGAACGATATAAATGGTGCAGTGCGACAGAGTAAGTGTGTAATATGTGTCTGTAGTTATTAACCTTGCAAGAGACTCTGAGTCAAAGAGAGTAGAAGGTGACTCTCAGGGTAGTTTACTCAGAAATTCCCTGTCAGTGAGCTGGGGAGAAGAAGGTGCACGCCATAAAGTGATAGCTGCAGCAGCTTGAAGACCTGAGTGAATATGAGTTCCAGCACTGGGGTGAAAAGAGCGTGGAATGGTGCAGAGAGAAGCCAGTTTCTAGAACTCTCTTGAAGTCAGTCTAGTGAAATCAATGAGCTTCAGGTTCAGTGAGAGACCCTTCCTCAAAACATAAGTCAAGAGTGATTGAAGATGACATCAGATGTTGACCTCTGTCCTCCATTCACACAAGCAGGCATGTATACACACACAAACACACATGCACACACACGCGTGGACACACACACACACACAGAGGACTTACATTGATTGATGCATCAGTCAACCCTTGAAAGGGATAAATATTACACTGCTCTTCTTACTTCATCGTATATTTAAATGTCCCCTGAGTATTTGATCCACAGGAAGCCATCAAATGATTTTATGAGTTTACTGAGAGCAAGTCTTTAGCAAGAGAAAGGCAAATACTAATAGCTGTTCCTCCTGGCAAAGATGAAGGCTCAGAGATCAAAGTACCTTAGTGAGGGACCCAGTCCCTGCCAACAGCCTGATTACTGCTCTGCTGATAAAGCAGCTCAAGTGAGCTTACACCTGTGTCCTCCTTATAGTTCCTGCCCTGATTCTCTATTGACAAGGGAGACTTTGAAATAAGTGTCTGTGCCTAATTTTGTGACACCAAGAGCCATTGTTTTCTTAGTGACTCAATTCTACAGGTTATTTTTTTTTCATTTTTCTTTCTTCTTTCTCATCTTCCCCTTCTTCCTCCACTTCCTCTTCCTCCTTCCCCTCTGCTTTAAAATGTTTAATTAAGAAACATTAACAAACACTGTAAGCTCACTTATATGTTGAATTTGAGAAGGTTGCTATTGCAGAAGGAGAATGGTTACTACCAAAAGCTAGGCAGGTGAGCAGGGACTTGAGGATGTGTTAATCAAAGAACACAAAAGCATAGTTAAATATGGTAAATAAATCCAGGTCTATTGTGTGGTATAGAGTCTACAGTTAATGATGATGCCTGCCCATTTTAAGAAATATTGAGTAGGTAAGTATTTGCATTGCAAAAATGAGAACTAACTGAAGTCATTATTAGATGTAGCCACCCATAATACACACACACACACACACACACACACACACACACACACACACACACACACACACACACTTCTAAAGATTTGTCATGGACAATAAATATACATGTAACTTTATCTCTTACATTTAAATAAGTAAATTTGGTGGAAAATAGAGACTTGGGAAGTCAAATACGTACACTTCATTCAAGGAGCTCAAAGCCCCCTGGTGGCAAGAGTAGGCCAAGAGTGAAGGTAAAATGCACATATATGACACCAAAGGGAGAGAGGCTGAAATATTCCCATCAAGGATGCCTGTAACAGGCAAGGCATGTGCAGAGATAGTGTATTCTATAACCTCACCTCCAAAGCTAGCAAACCATTGTGAGCAGGCACCATTGTGTGTGCACCATTCTCCTAGCTCCAGCCTTCTCCTTCCTTGGATATGCCCTCTTTTTTTTTTTTCATTTGTTTTCTAATTTTTTAAAAAGAGATTTTCTATTCGTTTTACATATCAACCACAGATTTCTCTGTTCTCCCTCCTCCCACCCTCCAGCCTTCTCCCCCAACTCACCACCCCCAAATTCCCACTTCCTCCAAGGCAAGGTCTCCCCTGGGGAGTCAGCAGAGCCTAGTACACTCAGTTGAGGCAGGTCCAAGCCCCTGCTCCCTGCACCAAGGCTGAGCAAAGTGTCTCAGCATAGGCGCTAGGTTCCAAAAAGCCGGTTCATGCACTAAGGACAGGTCCTGGTCTCACTGCCTGGGGGCACCCTAAACAATTCAAGCTAAACAACTGTCTCACTTATCTAGAGGACCTAGTCCAGTACCATGGGGGCTCTTCAGCTATTGGTTCATGTGTCTCTACTAGTTTGGCCTGTTGTCTCTGTACTTTTTCCAATTGGTCTCAATATCTCTTGCTCATATAATCCCTCCTCCCTCTCGTTAATTGGACTCCTGGAACTCCACCTAGGACTTGGCTGTGGATCTCTGCATCTGCTTCCATCAGTCACTGGATAAGGGTTCTATCATGACAGTTAGGGTGTTTGGCCATCTGATCACCAGAGTAGGTCTGCTCAGACACCCTCTCGACCTTTGCCAGTAGTCTATAGTGCAGGTATATTTGTGGGTTTTTGGGGACCTCTCTTGCACTCTGCTTCTTCCTATTCCCATGGTGTCTTCATTTATCACGGTATCTCTTTCCTTGTTCTCCCACTCTGTTCCTAATCCAGCTAGGACCTCGTGCTCCCCTAAGCTCTCTTTCCCCCAACCCTTGCCCTCCATTACCCCATCTTACCCCCAGTTTGCTCATGTAGGTCTCATCCATTTCTCTGTCGCTGGGCGATCCCTGTGTCTTTCCTAGGGTTCTCTTTACTAGCTAGCCTCCCTGGAGCTGTGAGTTGAAGTCTGGTTATCCTTTGCTTTATATCTAGTATCCACTTATAAGTGAGTACATACCATGTTTGTCTTTCTGAGTCTGGGGTACCTCAGATGATATTTTCTAGTTCCATCCATTTGCCTGCAAACCTCATGATGTCATTGCTTTTCTCTCCTGAGTAGTACTCCATTGTGTATATGTACCACATTTTATTTATCTATTCTTCAGTTGAAGGGGGATATGCCCTCTTTCTTAGCAGACTGTTACGACTTCTACCACTACCATGTGCCATGAGGCCAAGCCCTTCTTTGTTTGAACAGGCTTATGTCCTTATCAGGTCCCAGTATCCTAGACTCAAAACCAGAAAGTGTTTTACAATTCTGAATTATGCAACATTAAAAAAAAGCGTTCTGTGTTTTCTGAGAAACAGTGTTTTGTTGTTCTTCATTGTTAATCTGGCTCAAGTTAATGTTCATAGTACACAGACATGGTGAGTGGCTTAAAAGTCATTCTTTGCACATCATAACTTTGCTGGAGAAGCTGTAGCATAATTGACTGGCACCCTTTTGTCTGTGACACTTCATAAGTCTTCTCTTACCAGGATTTAACTTTGAAAAGTATAAGGACTTATGTAGATATATATTAATTTAGTTTCTTAATATATAACAAGCATACCATGGACAACCAAGATGGTTATCTTTGTAAAATGCTTTCTGAGAAAGTCTCAAGACCTTCGTTTGAGCCTCAGAAGTCACATAAAGGTGGAAGGAAAGAACTGACTCCACAAAGTTGTTTTCTAAATTCCTCACATATGTTGTATTGTGGTCTGTGACACATGCTCATATCCTTGTATCACAATGCATACAATAACATTAATAACATTGCATTAATAACAATGAATTAAACTAAAAAAATAACTGGGAGATAACATAAAAGGCAATGTTAAAATATTAAATTATCAAAAACAAAATGACTGCAAATATTCATCATTTAATATTTTTAAATTTCTTAATAGGGTGTTACCTATCTTAATTATGTTTATACAATGCATATGTTTGTTTAAATGTTCTCATTATCATTCTCTTCAAGAAGACATAGGGAAAACAATTTTATTAATGTTTTATTTAGACTATTATATTTTAAAAACAATCTCTTACAGATGCAATCTATGTAAAAATCATTAGTCAACTATTTTTCATGATCATTTTTCTTATGTCTTCTGATCTGTTTTGTATTTTATAATAATGATCTTAAGCTTTTTCACTTTGGACAAGACATACCACAAGTGTATGTGGCCACATTTGACAATGTGGTGTGTTGGTCACCAGAGAGGTAAAGAACGATATAAGAACAATTAACAAAACCAGTAAAAGAATGAATTAAATATGTCAAAAATCACAGCAATGCTAAGACCATCCAAATATATGTCTGTGTAGATCAATAAATATCTGCATACAAGTATAGTCATAGGTTGTGAGTTAATTTAATTATATTTCCAAGTCTCAAAGAACAAAGTAACAAGTATAATGCACTCATGTATGGATAGAGATTGGTACATTCATCTATAAATCATAACTACTTGAATTGCTAAAAGGTACATATTTATTATCTATTATACACAATTGAAATACATTATCCTCCTTGTTATCATTAGCATCACTTGAATAATACATCTAATTGAAAGGGCAACTTAGAATATAACAGCCAGTATTATAGTAGATAACATGTTGGTTTCTTCATCATCTATAAAGGGTCTTGTCATTAATTTCTTCACCTGTATACCTTGAAAGTCTATAGTAAAACAAATAGATGAAGCATATTGTTCTTCATCATTAATAACAGGAAGACTATAGACGGTGGATCTATTTGTCAGGATTCTTTAGAGTAATTACTTTCTGTATTGAAGCATTTTGGAAGAGTTACTTTCTGATAGGGTGAAATGTCCATTTGCTAGTTTATATATCACATTTTAATAAACAATTATGTATTGGTTTAAGGGATAGATACTAAAAATATGCATGTTTTTTCTTGATAAATTTATATTAACAGATATACATAGTGTTAACAATTCATGCTGTCTGGGACAGAGGTGATAGGCTTAAAAAGTTGTCTTGGACTGCAAGATCATACTCCATTATGAAACACAGCAGTTTTACACAAAAGAAAAATTACTTATTTTTGAAATGTAATCTCACATATCTGAGACTGACTTGAAAAATTGAGTTTGAACATGGATTCTACATTCAGACAGAATGTCATTAAAGAGATGACACTCATCACCAGTGAAAGCCTCTGAGTCAGGGATCCAGCCATGCCTGAAAGTGGCTGCTATCCTTGGATGTTTTAGTATTTCAATGCAATAATTTTTCCCTCTTCTCTTAACTTGGAAGGATTTTCTGCCATATTGGATTTAAAGACCTCTACCTGATATAACAAATAAGAATTCCAACCTTCCATATACATCAAGAAAGAAGATTATACAAAAATAACAGAATGGCAAAGATTGAAAGTATGTTGTCTGCTGAGCACAGGAATGACTCATGGCCCAAAGACACAGTGGGTCCTTGCAGTTTTCCTTCACATGAGTGTTCTCACGTATAGATATGACTTGGCGAAGTAATCTTAAGATATTTCACAAGTATGGCTCTATGTCTTTACTAATATAATTATCAGAAGAGATGGATTGTTTAAAAACAAGTGAAATGCTTGCTGTGAGAACAGATGCATCCATTCCTCATGGCATTCCTTCTGGACATTGCAACTGATCATCTCAAATCTAAAAAAATGCTTTGTTTTCAACTCTTTAAACTGCCTGTACCCATCCTTTGCCTTGGGTTAAGCACCAGTGTGCTTAAGAACTGAAAGATGGCTGAGTGGTTAGAGCACTTGTTGCTTATTTAGAGGACCAGGGTTTTGGTTCAGCACCGGCATGGTGGCTTACAACCCTTGGACACTCCATCTCCAGTGTATCTGGTACCCTCTTCCGACCTCCTTAGGCACTGCCCTACATTGTCCATGTACATTCATGCAGTCAAATACTCATACATATAGAGTAAAAAAAAAATCTAGATTTCTTTAAATAGTTGAAACTCAGACTTGTAACAAGGTAATTATAGAATAGAATAAAAATAATATTATTTCTCTCATCTAGTTGCATAACACAAAGTATGATACATTTTTACCATAAAGAAATGCTTTCGTTTCATTATTACATTGAATTGTTTGTAGACATTATGCTTTTCTCTAGGACTGGATTTAAATTGTGGGCCTCACAAATGTAGGCAAGTGCCCTACCACTTAACCATCTCTCCAACCTTTGAAATCCCTTCTAGTTGTTAAGATTATGATTACTGAGAGCTATGTAAAGTTTTCATCTCTAGAGAGAATAGTAAATGAATCCGAAAAACAACTCGCAAAAATATACAAAAGTCAGTCTCTTTTCCTATGTAATTCCATACCTATGGAAATAATTTGAGAATCATTTGTTCTTCATTAAGAGTTGAATTGTTTCATTTCCTATTTTCTTTCATGGAGTCACTGGGGGCTTACATGGGGAGGTTCTGGAAAATTTAAGTTCAGATCAATAACTTTGTCATTTATAAGAAAATTGAGTATTTCATTTATAAGAGTACTCTATTTAACTTTAATTTTCTTACTTTGGGGCAGGAAACAATTGTAAGAACAACTTTTGGGGGCTCTGTAGTAGTTATGTAAGTGAACATAAGCAAAGCAGTTAAAACCCACATGGGATTCTGGGAAGATGCAATACAAGCAACAAAGATTATTCCTTATCCGTTCCACAGGTATCAAGTCCCAGCTGTATTTTTGGTGAACTTTGTGAATGATAGGGACATGTGGGTAAACAAAACAGAACATACAGTGTTCATCTCAAGGAGAATATTTAGGAGAGTATGTTAGCACTGTGTGCTAAGAGGTATGAAAGGAGGAGTCGAGTGGCTACCGGGACACCCTTGGGGAGCACCAAAAAGCTTTCTGAGTTGCCTCAGAATGGCTTCAAACAGAATGTATAGGCAGATTTAAATTAAGGAGTAATGAGCTAGACAACAGGAAGAGATGAAACATATGAAAGCATGGGCCAGAGAGACAGCTCTGTTGGTAAGGTACCTGCCATGCAAACATGAGAATCAGAGTTCAGATCTCCAGCACCATATAGAAGGTAGATGTGACGGCAGTGAAAATTTATAACCCTGACATTGGGGAGACAGATACAAGTGGTTTCTCAGAGCTTGCTGGTCAACCAGTGCAGCCAATTAGTTATTGGGATTAAGGAAATTAAATGAAGACCCCATAAGCTTAGCAAATTACATAAAGAGACAGTAGAACATCATCAAAGTGCTAGGAGGTGTTCTATGGAATTGTGGTTACTCTGGGAAGTGGTAAGAGAATAGATGACTGAGATGAGATGGAAGTTCTACACACTAACTACCATAGAGATAAGCCAAATCCTAATAAATAGCATGTTAAGTGTCTTAGTTAGAATTTCTATTAATATGAAGAAAGATCATGACCAATGCAATTCTTTTTTTTTAATTTTTATTATTAAGAAATTTTCTATTCATTTTACATACCAACCACAGATCCTCCCTCTTCCCCCCCCCCCAGCCTTCCCCCCCAACCCCCCCCCCCATTCTCACCTCATCCAAGTCAAGGTGTCCCATGGGGAGTCAGCAGAGCCTGGTACATTCAGCTGAGGCAGGTTCAAGCCCCTCCCCCCCAGTAACAAGGCTGCACAAGGTGTCACACCTTAGGCACTGTACTACAATGGATCCCAATTCCCCTGCCTGTGGGTTCCCCCAAACAGTATAAAAGTATTTCATTGGGAGCTTGCTTATAGTTTCAGAGATTTAGTCCATTATCATCATGGTGGGGAGCATGACAGCATGCAGGCAGGCAGGGTGCTGCCGCAGTAGTTGAGAGAGAGAGAGAGAGAGAGAGAGAGAGAGAGAGAGAGAGAGAGAGAGAGAGAGAGAGAGACTGGGCCTGGCCTGGCATGGGTTTTTGGAACCTGAAAGCCCACTCCCAGCAACATGCTACCTGCAAGAGCACACCTACTCTGACAAGACCACATCTTCTAATCCTTCTAATACTCAAACAGGTTACCTACTGGGAACTAAGCATTCAAATATATGAGCCTAGGGGTACCGTTCTCATTTAAAGCATCACTAAGTGATGTTTCTGTATTAGGGGAAATCTGCAGAAGCATCATCGAAAATGAAGTGGATCACTCAATCCATTTGTGCAAAGCACTTTATTCCTCCAAGTAGAGAAAAAGAGATGAGAATGGAAAAGAAGAAATTAAGAATTTGAAAAAGTAATGGAAAACACTAAAAACAAATCAGCACACACACACACACACACACACACACACACACACACACACTCAACAATATGGAGAAGGAAAGGAGGAAAAATAAAATGGAAAACTGAGATGGCTGAAATGACCTCACCTCCAAGAAAAGTCAGAGAAAAGAAATACCAAAGAAATTAACAAAATGTGTAGAAAAGTTTTATGTAGAATTGAAAATGATCTTCTAGATTTAAAAACATCACTTTACACTCAGAATTCTTCTTTAAAAAATTTATATGCATATACATATATGAAGGTATACAACCTTGGAAGGCCGGGAGGCTCACAAAATTTCTGACGTGAGGAAGAAAAAAAAGTGCTGGGCAGGGGTGGCACACACCTTTAATCCCAGAACTTCAGAGGCTAGTGGATCTCTGTGAGTTTAAGACCAGCCTGGTCTACAGAGTAAATTGCAGGACATTCAGAGCTTTTACACAGAGAAAGCAGGTCCTAAAAAAATCAATCAATCAATCAATCAATAGAAATTAAAAATAATTAAGAAAACATACTACAATGCTTTCATAAATCACATAGCAAGCCACATACAAAGAGGGCTTGCGACTGAGGCACCTAGGAGCTACATTACAACAGAAATATGATTGAGGTTTCTCAAAGAAAAAGTAAGATTCCAAACCTGTAAGTAAAATAATAATTAAACTGCCAAGAGTTGTGGTAGTAGAGTCAAGATATTGTCATATCTGTCAGCTCTCAGGGAAACAACCAGATTTATCTCTTTTTCCAGGTGGTTCTAGGCATCACACAAAGTCAGTCATTCATAACAGAGGAATATATGGGATGGATGAAGTATAGATGTGAAAAGAATTCCCAGGATGTTGGCAAGCAAAAGGCTGAGAAAGATGGTTGCTGGTTGCTGTTGTGCTATAGACCTAACCTCAATACAGGCTGAGGCAGCAGGAAAGATTCTGGAACAGCCCTAGCTGTCCTGGAACTAGCTCTGTAGATCAGCCTGGCATTGAACTCACAGAGATCCTCCTGCCTGCCTCTGCCTCCCAAGTGCTAGGATTAAAGGCTTGAGCCACTACCACCTGACAGCAGGAAAAGGATTCTAAGAAACACACACACACACACACACACACACACACACACACACACACACACACAGAGAGAGAGAGAGAGAGAGAGAGAGAGAGAGAGAGAGAGAGAGAGAGAACAAATCCAAACTGGTTACTAAGAGATTTTACATTAAGAGAAGTGATACAGTTCTCTGAAATTCTTTGGAGTCAAGTAAGTGATGTTTCCACAGTAGAAAATACAAAGCAAAACAAAACAGGATGACTACTTTTATCTAAAAAGGTACAACACAAGCAACATGCTATTCTGAAGGATTCACTTCCATTATAGAATTCCTGGATGACTTGACCATGAATCCAAATATGCTTAGTCATTCAAAATAGGTGCTGAGTACTGTTTTAGCAGAACATCCTGGGAGCAGGTATGATGCACCCACTGAGGAATACCTGAGCTCCTTCCTACTCAGCTACAGAAGACAGCACACGTGTGAGATCTGAAATTTCAAAGCTAAGAAAAAATAAAGTGTATAGCATTGTCTTTAGAGAGTCCGAGTACAAGTTCTATGTAAAACAGCTGTAGTAGCTGTATCTGTAGGGTTAGAGTTCCAGGTGAGCGTAGAGTAGGCTATGAACAGCTGTTTTTCATTATACACTATCATTCTTCAACTTCTAAAAGATATTTGGTGTATTTTATAACATACATATAAAAGTTGTATGAAACATGTGGAAAGCTTAACAATATAATGAACATCTGTATAGCTACCACCAAAATCAAGGACTATGACATCAGTAGTCTCTAGAAGCACCTTTGCCTATATCAAGGACCCTTGCAGAGTTTCCTCCTCTCAACCTCTGGAGGCCACACAAACCTGATCCTTGTGATACTAAATGATGCATTAATTGATGTTCTACAACTCATGCATACATCTGACAACAGTAACATACAGCTTCCAGTGCTTTTCATTAGATGTTAAAGTCATGTGCAGTTTAGTTAAATGAAATTTGAATTTTTTTTTTAAAAGCAGTATTTTCCCTGTGCAAATAAAATACTTCATTTACACGTCCTCCATTATAAAGAATTGTTGGCAAGGACTGGGGAGTTTTAGCTCAGTGGGTGAAGTGCTTGTCATTCAAGCATAAGGATCTGAGCTTGAGCCCCAGAATCCACGGAGAAAGTCAAGCATGTAGTCTGTGCTTGTAATCCCAGCACTGGGAAGGGAAATACAAGCAGAATCCTGGTCTCATTGGCTAGTCAACCTAACCAAATAGCTCCCAGGCTATTGAGTGACCCTGTCTCAAAAGAGTAAGGTGGATAGTCCCTGAAAAACAACTGTGGAAGATAGGTTCTGGCCTACACACACACATGCACACACATGCTCTCTCTCTCTCTCTCTCTCTCTCTCTCTCTCTCTCACACACACACACACACACACACACACACACACACACACGTACATATGCTCCAACACTCATGGGCACGCCCCCCACAAATCCATATACACACAAGAATTATTAAGAACATTATGCTTTCTTCTTTGATATTTTCATAACTAAAACATTATTATGCATTTCTTCCAAATGCTTGCAAAAATACCTTTGTCTGGTACAGTCAGAACCATATACAGGGAGTATTTCTTGTTCTAGCCCATGAGTGGTCAGCTTTATTTTAATCTCATTCTCTAAGATCTGTACTTAAAAATAGATTTCCCAATAATGATAGTGAGTCATACACAATTGAAAGTAAAAAAAAAATATGAGACTTCAGGACATAAAATAAGAATATGGTAAAGATAAGTCATTTTTAAAACAAAAGAACATTGAATTCTTCAGTCTAGACCACAATTCTGGTCATTAAAATTAGTGGTTTTTACCCAGGACAAATATCAATGTTCACTTTGGAATTTTAGAATTATTCCAGTAAATACTAGCCAGATTCACTTATAGATAAATTATAGGGATGAGCATTTGGTAACAGCTTATGTGTCTTAATAATGAACAACTTCTAAGGCAAAAAGAACCTCTTTATCTCTCATCTTGATATGTCTTATTAACAAAGGAAATGGTATTCCCCACATCCCATGGTTTCATGGTCCCTTCTCCTATGTTTTCCTGAATTGCTGAGTGTCTGGCTATGTGACTGATTCCCATTTCAGCAACGTTGGGCTCTACCATTGCTCTGAGCCTCCCTGACCCTGTATTTTAAGCTGAATCACCTCAGTGCTACCATTTCTCCACTTTAGCCAGAATGTATTCATTGGCACTTATCCTGGGCTGTGGAACAAAATGTAACAGGACATGGCTCTGCCATTAGTGGAAGCCAGAGATGTGGAGAATTGGCCAGCTTGGCTGCAGTGAGCATGACCCCTCCCTCTGTTGCTAGGGAGGAGCTTTGTCTGGTGGTCAGAGCCCAGGATGGGAGCCATGACTCACAGAGCCTGTTCCCACTCCTTACTGACTCACTTCATGACCTCAGGCAAATCTTACCTTTGTGGGTTTGACTGACCCTATTTTATCCCATTCTGCATGTCTACCTGCGAATTCAGAAGTTTGCAATTTGTACTTAAACTCTGCGCAAAACTGATTTCAGAAGAAAGATTGGCTCTGGGGCTCATGGACGTTGCCGCATCAGGCTTTAGAAATGAATGTAAGAAGTCACTGTTTATCTACATGTGTTATTTTCTTCCCTTTCTCCATCTGAGTCTTAAGGCTAGTTGGAGACTATTAAATTGCTGCTGTTGTTGTTGCTGTTGTTTTGGTTAATTTTGCCCACATCATGCTTAGAAACATCTATTAATGTCCCATTGTTTATCAAAAAAGAATCAAGTCAGAATTCCAGGTAGCTGGATTTACAACTAGATCTCAATCTGTTCTCTATGGTTATACGTCCCTCTTCCTCTTTCACAGTTTTTCATGATTCAGATGGGCTGATCTCCCATTTTTTTTTCAAATCAGTACTGGTTTCCAAAGGAAAAGATTTTGTTATCCTTGATCTCAAAATGAAGTAGAATAAGGTAGAAAAGACCATGTGTTAAGCACTGAATTGCTGGTTTGCTTAGTGGTGTTCTTAAAGCAGTGCTTGCCCTGCTGATTTGCGAAGCATCTCTTCACTTGCCACCTGGACCAGAATGACCTAGAGAAATAGCTGAAACAACGGGTGGTTGCCCTTAACAACCTGATGACTGCTTTGTATGTGTCTATAAAACCTTGCTTGCTTGCCTGCAAGTTTCAGATTATTAAATAAGAATACAAACTGGACCCAATATTGAACCCTTTCAGGAGCTATTCTGGCTTTGGTCTATTCCTGATGTCTCCTCTCTTTCACTCTCCTTGTTGTCAGAGTGCTTAATCCAGAGAGATTCCATACCAATAATCCAGAGTAAAATAGAACATCTCACATGTGTCAGTTGAGTGGCTGAGAACATAAAGAGTGAGTGAAGAAATGAAGGCTTTCTCACATTCACCAAAATGACTTGAAAGTATAAATATTACTCATATTTTATGGCCCACCTCAAATGAAGCATCCTATGCAAATTCTTCTGCTTTCTCTTTTTTTTAAATCAATTAAATTTGTTCATTTATTTTATATCCTGACCACAGTTTCCCCTTCCTCCTTTCTTCCCATTTCCTCCTCCTATCTCTCCCCCACATCCACTCCTCCTCTGTTTCTGTTCAGAAAGGTGCAGGCCTCCCCTGGATCTCATAAATTGCTTTCTTTTAAATAATATTTTATTAGTTATTTCAAAATTTCATGCAGTATATTTCGATATTCATATTCACCTCTTCTCCCAACTACTTAACCATCCAAGTTCCTATACTTTTTTTTCCAATAGACTCCAATTTGTGCTATCCATATATTCTTGGATGTGTGTGGCCTTCCACTGGAACATGATTGACCTATCAGTGGAAATACTGCTAAAGAAAGCTGACTCTCCATCTTAAAGAATAAATCAATACCAATTTCTCTCCAGCAAAAATGGGACTTTCTGCCCATCTTTCCACTCCATGTTGGGATTTGGTCTGGTTGGGGTTTCATGGGTCTTGTGCATGCTATGCTGTCCCAGCTGCTATGAGTTTGGGCAATAGAACAATATTTTGTCTGGACAACCATTTCATTGTAGCTATTTACTGCTTCTATAGAAAGCCTTTCTTGACTCTCCTTGTAGGAATGACCTCCCTTCCATCTTTACAGGATTCTATCTGCTCCGTTTACATTATTTCATGTATTAAATTTACATAAACACAGACAAACATACATATATACACATGCCACAACATTCTTCCAGGGAACCTGCTTATAAGAAGACAAAAAAAGTTTTCAGTTTTGTACCTTTATACACTAACATTTTGAGAAATATTCTTTGAGTCATGTATGTGTGAATCCATATGTACTTATTCACTCCAATGGTTACTCTTTTTGATAATAAATATTCAGATCTCAATTACCCTGAATCTTAAGCCAGAAGGTTTCTGTCAAATGCAGAACTGGGCTGAAGGACCAGCATTTCCACAACTTGGGAATAAGGCAGCATTTCTGAGTCATGAATGCAAGCATGAGGATCAGAGTTTAGACCCTTAGAACTCACAAAAGAAGCTGTGTAGACTTTGTGTCCTTCCTATAATCCTAGCCCTTGAGAAGCAGACATAGGACAAGATAGCTAGCTACATTATTTGAACTGGCAAGCTCTGAGTTCAGCAAGAGACACTACTTCAGTAAATGCTTGGAGAACTGTTAAGGAAAACATCTGATTTCAACCTCTGACCTATACAGACATAAGCAAATGTATACATTCCTGTGCAGGTGCGTATGTGCATGCGCATGCACATACACACACACACACAAAAAAAAAATGCACTCATACTATATGCTCATTATACACACATAAAGAAATGTATTTTTGTCTTTGGGAACCATATGTTTTTCTGATAAGTCATTAAGGAATTTTTATTTTCATGGATCTTATCTTTATCAGTTCTCATTTGCTAATTTTTTAAGATCTTAAATCTCCTGACTAATTTAGTAATAAA
>CABHPQ010150803.1:3429-40396 GCA_902168405.1 Peromyscus aztecus | reverse complement strand
GGGGGAGAACGGGGGAATCTATGGCTGATATGTAAAGTTGAATTATATTGTAAAATAAAATAAAATAAATTTAAAAAAAAAGAGTGACAGTCCCAAATACATTTTTAATGTTTAATCTAGAACTGGCAAAATTCATACTATACTTAATGTTATTTTGATCATTGCACATTGATTATTGTTGACATGATCACTCACTCAAGATATAAGTTCAGCATTTAGAACCTTACGAAACCATATGTTATCAAAGTGTCTGGTTATATAAGACAATTAACTATGTGCTCACCAATGCCGAAATGTCAACTTTTATGTTTGTTTATCAAAAATAATTTTATGCAGCCTTGTTTATTTGTTTACCAAAAATAATTTTTAAAAAAATTCTAGGAATGAAGAGATGGCTCAGCACTTAAGAGTACTGGCTGTTCTTTCAGATGGCCTAAATTCAATTCCCAACAACCACATGTTAGTTTACATCCATCTGTAATCCCAGTTCCATGGAATCCAATGTCCTTTTCTGGCCTCCATGGAGACTGTGTGCATATGGTACACAGACATATATGGCATACACTCATAAAATGAATAAATCTTTTTAAAAATTTTTTCTAGTTACATAATGTTATTTAAGAAAAACATACTGGCTGGTCAGTAAAACATGATCAAATATGAAAACATGGAGATTGAATACAAAGATGAGTTTGGAAGGTTAGATAATAAAATAAAATATTAATTTTTTTGAGACAAGGTCTTACCCTAGAACCCAGGCTGTCTATAATTCACTTTGTAGCCTAGGCTAGTTTCAGACTTGTGGTGATCCTCCTGTCTCAGTGTTCTGGGTGCTGGGATAGCTAAAATTTCCCAGTGGTAAAGAAATGCTGTGCTCACGAAATTTGGTGTAGGTGATGATGTATTGTTGCAGATCTATATGACAGTCTGACATTACTAGTCTAATGAGGGACAATGGCTCCATCCTCAAGAGTCCATGGCTGTAGAACCCTGAAGTTGTTTTCTCTGGAATGACTTCAATTCCCTGAGCTGTCTGAGAAAGTGAGGAGTTTTAGGATGCTCCAGGGATGAGTGAGCGGGGATGATGGTGCTGCCTATGCCTGGTCCAGAGCTAGCCCAGGGCCTCATGAACTTGCTCCCTCACCTTATTCCTCACTGCTCTGCTTTCTCTTGGAGAAAGCAGGGACCACATGGAGCAGAGTTGCCAAGGCCATGTGGTCTTCACAGATCTGTCCACCCCATACAGCAAACAAGCTTGAATTTTACATACAGATTGGGGTATTTGGGAAGGAGAAGAAGAGAAGACCATTTGCCATGTGTAGGGGTAACACCCATGTAACTAGAAGATTGAAGATGTCACTGCCACTGCCACTAGCTTGCTGTAGACCAGCAAGGACTTCGCACAAGCTGCTCATGTCTTAGCAGTCCTATGAGGTGGGTATCATATCATCCTTGCTTTGCAGACAAGAAGAAATAAAACACAAAAGATATTCAAGGTTGAACAGCTGGAAGGTGACCAAGTTTGACAGAACACTGAAGACCATGATTCTGAACTCCAGTGTCGTCCTGCCCACTGAAGATGTACTGACACTTGCTACCAGTTGCCAAGATCAGCACCTATAGAACCATTGCAGTCTGACCCATTCATTCTCTCTTCTTCCAGACAGGAAACAGGGCATTTGTCTCATAACTGCCTGCATTTATGTTTATCTAAAACTCTCCATGAGATATCATTCTCATAGATTCTCAGTTTATGAAGCATAATTGACTTCATTACTATCTCCTCTGTTTCTTTGTCTTTTTCTCCAAATGAGAAAAGATCCCCAGAACCTCTCCTTGAAGTTGGCAGGCCCCTGGGTGTTCACCAACATCCGTATGGAAGCAATCTGGCAGCTTCTGAGACCAAGACAGGGCAGCTGACACACCCCGAGGCCTGAGCTGCCAGGGCTCGCCTGACTGAGTGAGGGTAAGGAGGACATGTCAGTCAACTTTCTGTCACTGGAACAAAGTGCCCAAGATACACAGCACAGAGGGGGTGAGAAATTCGGCTCACAGTGCCACAGTTTCAGTCCACGTTCACTTGGCCCTGTCGTCTGGGGCCTGCAGTGGGAGCAGAACATCGTGGTAGAATGTGTGTTGGAACAAGAGTGGCCAGGAAACAAGAAAAGTATGAATTCCAATAAACCCTCAAGGGCATGATGATCACCATGACCTACTTCCTCTGGAAATTCCCACTACTTCTCAATAGCACCATCAGGGACTAAGCCTTCACATATGAACTTCTAGAGGACAGCTGAAGTCCAAACCACAAGAATCCTTAACTAGCACACACTGATGTCTCTAGAGGTGTGGGCTCCCAGCTGACACGTTCCATCCTGCAGGGAACTGTGGGTATCTTTCCACTGCGTCACTCTTAGTTCTGAGCAGAAAGGGCCTCACTCCCGTCTGCCATTGCTGCCTGAGCTGATGTGCTTGTGTTGTGGTTTTAGTGAGATTGGGGCCAGTGTCTATTAACTATGCCCCAGGCAACTGGGAGGGGCAAACATGCAAATATAGTGAGCTGATCAGGGACTCCACTCACTAGGGCACAGACATGGCTCCTACCATGGTGTGCTTTCCTTGGAAGAGCCTCTAAGGAGAGTGGCAGAGAGTGTGGCCAGTGCTGGTTTATACCAACTCCACAGAGCCTATTATCACAATAATACCAATAGGAAGAAGGAATTCCATTCTGGGAGAAGCAGAACCATGCATTAGCGGTGTTGAGAGGTGAACAAGCGGCACCAGAAAACTGTCAATCTGCAGAAAGTGGGTAACCCGGGGAGACCCTTGTGCAGAGTTTTCTGGGCTCCTAGAATTCCCTGCCTTGCCTGTTCCACTGCTATGGGAATGGTGTACCTCGAAAAGATAAACTGACTCACGTGGGTGCTTTTTTTGTTTTTGTTTTTGTTTTTGTTTTTGATTAGAGGGGGCGGAATTCACTTTTGTTTTCTTTTCGTCCCAGTTGACTAAACATGACATCCAACCCGCAGGCTCAGCAAACAACTTCACTAGCCATGTGAGAGATTAGACAGGACAAGAGCCTGGGGTATTCTCTCCCTGAATGAGGAAAGCCCAGGCTGTCTAGGCCTCTGAAACGTGTGGCAATCATCAAGATGGAGCAGCTGTCAAAGCTGCCTCCTGCTCCTGTGGGGCCACCAAGCCACGAAAGTCTTTATTTAATTGGTTTATTAATCTTACAGTACAGTGCCGGGCTTCTGTCTCGTTGTCCCTCACTGGCTAACTGGGCCTGGACTTTGTAAATATGTTTAATTAAGCTCCAAAAGCCACAACCCTTCCCTTCTCAAGGCTGCTTTCTCCCACCGGGAGGAATGACAGCTGGAAAGGAATAAACCAACAGTCCTGTCTCCCTGCCCTTCTGCCGCCACCTGGGGTGGGATGCCAAGGAAGGACTCACTGAGGGAAGAGGTACACCACCTCACCTCATGTGAATATGGCTGATCTCCCACGCCAGGGGGAGGGGTACTGTCCTGGAAAGAGACACTCATTTAGAAGATTCCAGAAAACTAGGAAAGGACACCCACAAATTTCTGTGCACAGAGCCCTCCTTTTCCAGATTCACACCTCAGTTTGACAAGGAGATCCGCTTGTAAGAATGACCTTTACCGGTGATCCATGAGCCCCAGGAAGCACTGTTCCCACTCTGGGAAGGCAGTGAAGGGAATAAGAAGCCAGGAAGAGAAGGTGAGATTTGCCAGAGATGGTCCTGTAAGAAACATGCAGGAACGTGGTCTGTACAGCTGCAGATTTACAGCCAGGTGTCCACCTGACTTGCCCAGCTAATGAAGTCACAGTAGTTGAAGACAAGGGTCACATAGTACAGGGCACATGAGGAGAGGACAGAATGGCGTGAAGGAAAGATGAGGAGTGAGGGAAGGAAGGGAGGAGAGAAGGGTGGGCAGTGTGTAGATGGACAGGATTGGGACTAGGGACTCTGCTCACTATGGCTCCAGAAAGCTATGCCATGGTACTGTTTCCATGGAAAAGCCTCCAAGGAGAGTGGGTAGAAAGTGGGGCCAGTGCTGGCTTGAATCAACTCTACAGAGCTCATCATCAGAATAATGCCAACAGGAAGGAAGAACAAAAGAAAGCCCATCCATGTGCTACAAAGAAAATATGCTCGGTAACTCAGGCAGGCTTTATTTATATGTCTGTTTTTACTGAAGTGTGTCTGTCCACAGGTGCCCAGAACAAACAACTACAAACATTAAACCCTCCATCTGGACATTTCTAAACATCTGGATGCTCAACATCATGTTGACCCTGGCTGACTGTCTCAATGGCAGCAGAACTATAACCTAAAAACAGACTAAGGACCAGGAATCTGCCTGTGGAAAGGCATGCAGAAACGTTTCATGCATTCCAGAGGGCCCTCAAACTGCACACGGTTGGGGATGTCCCAATTTGTTTTGGGAAATACAATCTCTGATCGTGATAGACGCAGGAGCAACAGAAAAAAGATGACAAGAGGAATTAGAGACAGCCTTGTGGAAGACAGTAAGCACATGGAGGAGCCAGTCGGGCCGGCCCTGAGCAGCAGGGAGGAAGCATTGTGAACGTCAGGCCCTATGGCCTTCCTGAGACTGGGCTTTGGGACAATGTTTGACCATCCTCACTCTAGCCCAAGATCTAGGGAGCTGCCCCTTCCTAGGTTCTCAGGTGTTCGCCCTTCACTAAGGTTACCCATCCTGCCCTTGCTGCCACTCCATCCATGTTAGACAGAAGGAAAAACGGAAATTCCTATTCTTCAGAGGAAGAAGGCCCGGCTCGGAAAGGGACAGATGCTGGTTAGTGATGAGCGCACAGGCAGAGCTGAAGGGATGATCCCCTTATCTCTAGGGTGGCCCTCCCTGCAGGGAGGATTACAGAGAAGCTACCATTTCCTGATGAAGGAAGGAGGTCCTGGTGAAGAAATGATGAAGGAGGTCAGATGGTTAGATGCAGAAGATTGGCAGCACTTAAACAGGACCCCTGACATGGATCACTCAACACACACTCATATACACACTCACACTCACTCATACACACATACTCTCATACACACATACACACTCATATACCCACACACTCATAATACACTCGAAATGATACTCCTTCCCTCCTCTCTGTCCTCTTCCATCTTCCTCCCTCCCCTCTCCCCACTAGGGTCCTTGCTATTCAAAATGGTCCCTGGACCAACAGTGTCAGCAGTTAATCTTCTGGGAGGTTTGAGAGCAAAGTCTCAAAGTGACCTGTGAGCACAGGAACCTTCTAGAAGCTTTACTGTATCCCCAAGTAGAGGCAGAAGGTCAACAACACGGCATCTAAGCAATATTAGGTTGGTGGTGCCGAGAAGGCTTAGTCAAGGCCACTGCAGACACATGCTGCTGCCCTGAGGCAGGGGTTGAGCTCCACTTCCGTCTGTGCCAGCTCATTGTTGAGGTGTTCTTCTCCAGGATCCAGCTGACAGACCAGAACACACAGGCTCTGCTCTGACTAATTGCCAGCACTTGGCTGAAGAGACATTCCTCATCGAAACAGCCTCATTAATCTCCTAATGCCAACACAGCAAGGCTGGTAACAGCCCTCTCATCTTCCACACCTACATGCTGGGTCCTAAAAACCCAGCAGTGGAAATGGCCTCCTTCCTGGAAGGGAGCCAGAGTGAGGACCTGACTGCAACCTGCATCTGATGAGTCCAAATGGTCCCAGACCTCATCCTGAAGTCCCAGAGCCTTGGTGTCCCCAAGTGAAGGACTGTGTCTGGCATCATGGAGATATTTTGGAGGGCCTAAGGAGCATCAAACAGGGAAACCAACGGAGTGACTCTTGGAAATATTTGCAGGATGTTGGATATATGGAGGGGATGTTTTCTAGGATGCTCTAAGGAAACCCTGAAGAATAACAGAGCCTCTTGCCAATAGCTTTGAGTCTGTGACTCCAGCTGCCTTCACCCTCTGGCTAGAGTGTGTGTCTAAAGCTCTTCTGCCTTGCCCCTCTGGGTGCTGCTATTGTGAGCCCATCCCCCTGAGATGGGAAAATCTTACAGGACAGATCTCCTCTGTCTCTTGAACCATCCTCGTCTTCTACCTGGTCCTGCTAACCCGTGAGCCAGACACCCACACTCTCACCCAGATATGGAGGTAGGACAGAGAATTAGGTAGAAGGGAGGTGAAAGGGGAGGCCAGGAAGGAAAGGGTCAGGAGCTATGCGGACACATCTTCACAGCAAGCATATAATGGATATCAAGACAGATGCTGCCAGGTACAGTGAGGCACCCTGCAATCCTATCACTTGAGGAAGAGGCAGGAGGGTCACAAGTAAGACCCTGTCTCGAAAGCTAAAATCAAAACAGCACAAAATGAAAGAGATGCTTACTGAACAAGAATGCCATTGCTTGCAGTGGATGCAGGTCTGGCCCGAGGTGGGTGGGCTCCCCAGCATCAGGGTTGATGTAGACAGGAAAGCTAAAGCTTTATACAGGAAATATGGGATGTAGACGGTAAGTACACAGGTGTCCATCTTCTTTATTGCTTTTGTTCAAATGGGCAGACCAGCTGGCCTCTGTCCATTCCAGCAATCATGCCAAAGCTCTGGAAAGCCAGCCAGAGCCTGGCTAAGC
Organism: Peromyscus aztecus; assembly: GCA_902168405.1. Lineage (NCBI taxonomy): Eukaryota > Metazoa > Chordata > Mammalia > Rodentia > Cricetidae > Peromyscus > Peromyscus aztecus. The sequence goes on along the minus strand of CABHPQ010150803.1, from coordinate 33,738 downwards.
AATTATTAAAATATTTGCTGAGACAACACTGCCCTCTACTGACCACAGGTTCTCACGTCTCTGGAACAGCTCTGCCCAGCAAAAGGCTTGAGTTAACTTGTTTCCACCCAGCCCTGCACTTTGTCTGCCAGTTGCCCCGCTTTGTCCTAACAATCTGCTCAGATTTGCTGTGACCCTACAGACACAGTAAAGGGCACCTGTCTGAGATCCAACAGAGCCCAGACAACGCGCCAGGCCAGCCGGGGTCTTTGCAGCTTCTTTGTCCTATAGCTGTTCACTGAGTCTCTGCTGGGAAAGCACAGACCTGGAAATGTGTGTGGAGCAAAGCTCCAGGATGCCTTAGGGAAGTAGGAGTGCTCTTTCCTTGGGGTGAAGAGGTATGACAAAGCAAGGAGCAAGCCAGCATGCAAGGAACCAATGGCTCAGACACACCAAACACACCAGCAACTGGAAGCATGCCCTGCCCCGTGTGTGTGTTGTGTGTGTGTGTGTGTGTGTGTGTGTGTGTGTGAGAGAGAGAGAGAGAGAGAGAGAGAGAGAGAGAGAGAGAGAGAGAGAGGGAGATGTTTGAGGATGAGCATACTTGCCCACACACAACACTAAGGCCAGAGGAAGATGTCGGTGTCCTTTCCTACCATTCTCTGCCTTGTTCCTTTAAGACAGGGTCTCTTATTGAATGTAGAGCTTGTGTGTGGTTTGTTGTTTTTGTTATTTGGGTGGGGTTTTTGTTGGTTTTGTTTGTGTGTTGGCTAGGCTGGTGGCCAGTGAGCCAGAGTGATCCACCTGTCTCTGTCACCCCCGCCCCCTTGGCACTAGGGTTACAGGCCCATAGGTGGCCTTGCTCAGCTTTTTCCCTGAGTGCTAGGACCTGAACTCAGGTCCTCACATTTGCACCACACACACTCTCATTCACAGAACTGTCTTCCCCAGCTGCATGATTCATCTTTTAAAGCAGTAACTGGTCAAATTTCCAGGTGGCACATTGACTTTCAGGAAATGGTTGTTAAATATTCCAAGCAAACTGATACTTCAGTCTCTACCAATGGGAAGGATACAGGAGAATGCACTGGCCTGTGTGCAGGACTCTAGTCACATGGAAACCAAGGTGAGAGTTCTCCCTTCCGACCTGTGTTTCTCTTTCATTCTCAAACTTGAGGTGTATCAGGATCTTCTAAAGTAATTACAAAAACTTTGATAGCTGACCTCAACAGTGTGCCTCTGCTCCACACAGACTGGAGAATCCAGGATGTCCTGCCTCCTTACAGCGGCAGCTTCTGGCTATCGCTGTGACAAAGGAAAAGGTATTAAGAATTTTACCTGGACATTTAACTGACTACAGTGATGAACACCTTATGTCCACACTCCAGGTAGGAGTCCTCGATGATGCTAGAAGAGATAAAGTGGACAGTGCTGGACACAGGCTGTTCCTCACACCACTTCACAGCATCTCTGAAAATGATGGTAATTGTGGTGATGACGGTGATGGTGATGATGGTGATGCCAGTGGTCATGATAACGGTGGTGACTGTGGTGATGATGATGATGGCTATAGGTGACAACTATTGCTTATTCTTTCCTAATAACTGTGTTCAAGTGTTTTTTTTTTTTAATGCTCAGAGTAGCCTTTTATGGTAAGTGCCATTTACATCCCTGCTTTCATTTTTTATTTTGTTATCATCATTGTGTGTATGGCAGGAAAGGTGTGTGTGTGGTAGTCAGAGGACAACTATGGAATCAGTCCTCTCCGTCCACCTCTACGCGGGTCTCTTGGATTCAGGTTGCTAAGCTTGCACTGTGAACGCCTCTCTACTGAGCCATGTTGCTGACCCCTACACCCACATTTCATAAATGAGGCACAGCACAGATGTGTAGCTCAACTAGACAGCAGAGCTAGCAAGTGAGAAAGCTGGTATTGTAATCCAGGAAGACACTGTAGCCAGGAAGACACTGTAAACCAGCCATTTCCACCCCAAGATCTAACATCTCTTCCATTCTTCCCTAAGAGAGAGGGGTGAGGTACTTCCTACACATCGCATAAGTTTGGCATTAAGGCTGCACGCGCGCACGCACACACACACACACACACACACACACACACACACACAGAAAGAGAGAGAGAGAGAGAGAGAGAGAAAGACAGAGACAGAGACAGAGAGAGAGAGACAGAGAGAGACAGAGAGACAGAGAAAGACAGAGAGACAGAGAGAGTCTGGCACTGGAGAGCACCCATGTTTTTAGCCACTGTTCAGCTTCATCCCTGTGAAATTAATTCTAATTTTGCAAAGGAGGCAGGCCTGCTTTCTAGGTAAGCTAATGATTCAAACTCAAACACTTTGATTACAAACAGGTCCACAGAGAAAGTGTCCACACACAGGTAGCTATGGAAATGTGGTATGTCTAAATCAAGCAGTTTAAAGTGAGTTTCAGTTCCAAGAGATGGTCTCCATGGGCCCTTACTGATGCCCTGACAATGGCTGAAAGCCTCTCCAGGTAGTGTTCATCACCTTCCTCACAAAAAGTAAAATATTCCTAGCAATGTTTCTCAGACAGTAAGAAGAGAGCACAAAACATCTACTGAATTTTCCCAGAGAGTGACCTCTCTGGTCATACAGGTCATCTAAGTGGTGACCCTACAGTCTTCTTGCTCTCCATTCTCTCCCTTTCCCTTCCCTGGGGATTCTAGCCGGGAAGACACTGTAAACTGGCCATTTCCACCCCAAGATCTAACATCTCTTCCACTCTTCCCTAAGAGAGAGGGGTGGGGTACTTCCCACACATTGCCTAAGTTTGGCATTAAGGCTACAGAGAGATAGAGAGAGTCAGAGAGAGAGAGAGAGAGAGAGAGAGAGAGAGAGACAGAGAGAGAGACAGAGAGACAGAGAGAGAGAGAGACAGAGACAGAGACAGAGAGACAGAGACAGAGAGAAAGAAACAGAGACACGGGGAGGGGGGAGAGAGCCCTCCCCTGACAGTAGCAGCCTTCTGTAACTACAATGGAAACAAACAAAAACTCTGCTCCTCTGTTCCATCTCACCAATGACTCCACTCCACCAAAAATCCGTGACCAGTGGAATTGGGAAACACAAGTGAGGGGTGGGAGAGAAATGCTCCTGGCCCCTGGATTAGATTGGTTATAAGCAAAGCTCTGACTGAGCCCTTGATGGCCAGCAGGGGGCTCTGGCCCAGCACTGCAAACCTAAACTGCCACTGAGCCTTGTCACCTCCTCCCTAAGGTCTCTGAGGGCTTCTTTCTCATCTCCTTATGAGGAGTCTGCTAACCCAAAATCAGAATGCCTCATGGTCCTTGTTAGAACACCTCAGGGGGTGAGCCATTGGCTTCTGAATATCAAGCTTCTTCCCTGGGACTCAGCCTTCCCATTTCCTGGTTATCTTCTGAAAGTCCAAAATCTCCTCACAAACTAGTTTCAGTTGTCCCAGTTGGATGCAGGTTTGTTTGGTTTTGTCAATATGACACAGACCAGGATCATCTAAAAAGAGAGGCTCTCAATTGATCTCAAAGGCCTCCAAATGATTGATGTGGGAGGGTCCAGCTCACTGTGGGTGGTGTTATCCCTGGGCTGGTGGTCCTGACACTACAAAAACAGGCTGAGCAAGCCATGAGCAACAAGCCAGTAATTTCACTCCTGCCTCCAGGTTCCTGCCCTGACTTCCTCAGTAATGGGCTGTGATGTAGAACTATAAGCTGAAATAACCCATGCCAAGTTGCTTTTGGTCATGGCAATAGAAACCCTAACTAAGACACATGGAATTTGTGTTTAAACAGCCATCAAAGATACACAGTTAGCCCCCCCACTCCACCACACCCCACCCCTACATTCCGCTCACATTTTCTGTTGATAACTCAAAGCCACCTCTACCACTAGGGATTCTACTGAGAGAAATGTCTGGGAATTAATTGCAGGCTTCAGTCAGTCACTCTGTGTAGAAGGTCTAGACTGTGAAGGGTCTCCAGACAGCTTAGGAGTGTGGTTGGCATTCCAAAAAGCATAGTCCTATGGAGTTCTTCTGAACAGGTCTCTAGGTAGTTAAAAGCACAAAACAAATCTTTCCAGTCTTGCAAGTGTACCTGTCAGATGGACCCGAAGTAGGAATTGTGCAAAACACACAGTAACAGCTGGCCTCCTGGTGAATTCTGACATACTGCATGCTGCACCCAGCTCATGGGGGTGGGGGGTGGGGAAGGCTCCAGACGGAGAACAAAAACAAGAGGATTGAGGATTCCACACTACCAGCACTCCCCTGGTGGGAGAGGGCAGCAAGTGCAGGAGCAAGGTCTGCCATGCTTTCCTTCCAAGACAGCCGGCTAACCCTGTTTACTTGCGGCACCCACCCTAGCTCAGTCTTAGCCTCCTACAGGGTGGAGGGAGGTTAGAGCTGCCATGATCAAGCACCACAGACAGGTCAAGGAGCTGGCAGAGTTGCATCCCTCAAGAAATTTAAGAGAGTAAATGCTGTTTTCTCCTCTAGTTTCTGATGGGTTTGCTTGCCATCTTTGGCAACCTGTAGCTAGAGTTTTCCTGCCTGGCCCACGGTTAGGATAAATCTCTTTCACCTGCCAGTCCCACAGCCGCTCATTTGAGAGAGATAATTAGGAAGCTGTTTTTAGCTCCGTTTTAGAATCTTTTCTCAGGTTTTAGGTGGAAATTCCTGCCCCACGTTCTGGCGCCATTTGTTGCTAGAGTTTTCCTGCCTGGCCCACAGTCAGGATAAATCTCTTTCACCTGCCAGTCCCACAGCCGCTCAAACCCAACCAAGTAAACACAGAGACTTATATTGCTTACAAACTGTATGGCCATGGCAGGCTTCTTGCTAACTGTCCTTATAGCTTAAATTAATCCATTTCCATAAATCTATACCTTGCCACATGGCTCGTGGTTTACCGGCATCTTCACATGCTGCTTGTCCTGGCTGGCAGCTGGCAGTGACCCCCTCCGCCTTCCTGTTCTTTTTATTCTCTCTGTTAGTCCCGCCTATACTTCCTGCCTAGCCACTGGCCAATCAGTGTTTTATTAGCAACACATTTGCCATACAGAACATCCCACAGCAGCAACCAGTGTCTCTGTTATCTGCACAAGCCACCTCCTCCTGTGTGTATGACCACCTCCAAATACCAGTCTTTCTCCAGTGTGACATCATCTGAATTCAACCCATTACTTGTTCCATGGCCTTGCTTCTAAACAAGGTCCCCTCTTACCAGAAATATCTTCTCCAGAGTTAAGATAACTGTACCTCAGAGGACTTCTCCAAGAAAGCTGTTTGACTGGCCTGCATGTTGGTAGGATCTCTCCAGTTCACTTCAGGGAACTGATGGTTTTATCCAAACCTAAGAGTGGGTATACAGGGAGGTTCTTCCCCAGGCTTTGCTGGGAACTTCCAACAGGTCCTCCTCACCAGCCTCCCAGGAGCGTTGGCTATATTGGGATCTTTCTAATATTTACTATGTAGTTACAGTCACATTCTGAGAACCAAGACAACAAAGATGAGCATACTACATCCCCTTTTGTTAAAAGAATTTGACATTTAAAGCTGAGCATGGAGGCTGAAGGTGTGGCTTTGCTGGTTGGGTGATTGTTCAGAATGAAGCTCTGGGCTCCACCTCGGTACTGCAAAGAGCTAGGTGCGGTGGTGCATGGTTGTAATCCTAGCACACAGGAGGAGGGGGCACATGTCTTTTCTCCATTGCTGTGATAAAACACTCAGACAAAAGCAACTTAAGAAAAAAAGATCTGTTCTAGCTCATAATTCAAGGATGCAGTCTGTAATGGCAATGAAGTCAGGCAGCAGGAGCTTGAAGTAGTCTGTCATATCATGTCCACAATCAGAAAGCAGAAGAAATGCATACGTGTTAGTGTGCAGCTCACTTTCTCCTAACACAGTCCAAGACCTCAGCCCAGGGAATAGTGCCACCCACAATGGGCATGTCTTCCTACTTCCACCTAAAGAAGGTAATCCCCACAAGCATGCATAGAGACTCCTCTCTGCTGTGGGATGTCCTTCTGTACACTGTGAATGTGTGTTGCTCTCATTGTTAATAATAAAGCTGATTGGCTAGTAGCCAGGCAGGAAGTACGGACAGGACAAAAAAATTAAGGACGGGAAGAGAGCAGCCAGGCAGAGGCCAGCCAGCCACTGAGGAAGCAAGATATGTAAAAATGAGGTAACAAGCCACCAACCATGTGGCTAAACATAGATAAGTATTCTGGGTTAATTTAAGTGTAAGAGCTAGTTAGTAGTAAGCTTGAGCTAGTGGCCATGCATTTATAATTAATATAATCCTTTGAGTGATTATTTGGAAGTGGCTGTGGAATGGGACAGGACAGAGAAGAAACTCCGTTTACACCTCTCCTAGATGATTATAGATATCATCAAGTTAGCAATCCAGAAGTACTATCAAAAGGCAGAAGGATCAGAAGTTCAGTATAACACAAATTCCTAAATAGTCTTATAATAAAAACCCAGGGATAGATATTGGGGTAAATGCTGAAAGATAAGAGAGACAATGGAACAAGCCACAGCTCATCTGGCCAGCTCCACGAATCCTCTGACTGAATGTCTCTGAGTCCTCACCCTGAGGCTCCAGCGGAAAAAGCCTCTAGCTGAAAGGGACGCTTCTGCTGAAAAGCCTTTAGTTCCTGTCTCCTCATGCCTTAAATACCTTTCTCCGCTCAGCCATCACTTCCTGAGATTAAAGGCGTGTGTGCTTCCCAGTGCTGCCATTAAAGGTGTGTGCCACTACTGCCTGGCTCTGTTTTCTCTCCTAGACTGAGTCAATCTCGTGTAGTCCAGGGTGGCTTTGAACTCACAGACATATCTCTGCCTCCCGAGTGATAGGACTAAAGGTGTGTGACACCACTGCCTGGCCTCTATGTTTAATCTAGTGGCTTGTTCTCTTCTCTGATCTTCAGGCAAATTTTATTAGGGTACACAATATATCACCACAGTTCAGCGTTGCTCTCAGATACTTAGAGATGTTCACTCTGAAGAGAGATGACCATACAGTGGTTGGGTGTTGTGGGATATTTGATCGCAGTGCAAAACCCAAGACTGGGTTAATAAAATCAACCTTGGAACAGGTTGGAGCCAGCAACTAGTTGACAGGAATCAGCCATAGGGAATCTGGGGGAGCCAGGAAGACAGAGAAAAGATGCACAGGAAGGAATAGGGAGGGACTTGGAGTTTCAAGGTATTTTTGGTTTGAGACAGCTGGAGAGATGCTCTCTTGCTGGGTCTCTGGCCAAAAAGGAAGGTAAACTGGATGCTTCTTGGCCTCTCTGAACTAGCAGGTTTTCACCCCAACATCTGACTCCCGAGTCTTTATTGGTAAATAGAACAATAGGTACTTAGTTAAAAACTACATTTGGCAACAGCCACAGAGCCAGCACTGGAGGGAATGGAAATCCCACCAGGCTACAGCCTGAGTGGCGGGGTGATGACTGCAGGGCCACAGGACTGCAGATGGTAGTTCAACTGTCAATAGATTCAGGTGCAGCCACTCAGCTGAGGGAAAACAACAGTTAGGGGTCTGGCTGACTGACATGTAGGCTCATGTACCTTCAATCCTCCAGTTGCACTGGGGTCTAGAGCTTCAGAAGCAGGTGCGTATGGTCCCAATTCTCCATCACAGAGTCTAGAAACCCCTTTAGTTAGGTACCCATGACTGAACACTGGGCCTCTCTTGGCCCCAACTCTGCCCTTGGTCTCTGCAGCATCCCTACAACTAGATGCCTCATTCCCAACACAGGTCCCTAGGTCACAGTACTTGCATTAGAACTCTTACTCAGTACTCAGCACCAGGAAGACAATGACACTGCCTCACATCAGCCTGAATTCTCCCACCAATCCACTCCTTCAAGCTACAGGCCTGGCCCCTGCCTGACTCTTAATATCCTTTGCTGAGTGAGATAATAAAGAATTAGTTTTTATATGTTAGGCACTTAACAACACATATAGTATGTACTCTGGGGGCTCAGCTTTACATTTTGAATACAAAGAAAGGACAAAACATTGCCCAGAGTTGCAGAGAAAGTAGATTATTTGTTATGGAGGCTTTCAGAATAAGGCCTGAACTGTCCTTGATGCAGACCGGGAGTCCTCTGGACAAAGCCATGGCACGTGTTTGGTGCTTTCTTGTGGCCTAGTCCAAAACAAAGCAGAAGCGTCACCATCTCCCTCCCTCTCTCTCCTGTCAACCCCTCTTGCAGACTTGCTGCCCAAACACAGGGATGAATGAGTCAGTAGCTTGGCTGGGAGTGTTTTAGGCTCTGCCATCAATGGATGATTTTCTGGTGCTGTTCAACACCGGCCTTGCCCCTCCCGGTGCCTACAACCCATCTCTACAATGCTTTCTGTGCTGATGTTGTTTTTTTCCTCCAAGGTTTTAAACAAAGCTGTACAGAACATTCTTTCTGTTTCCTCCCACCTGTTGGGGGTGGGGATGATGATGAGAGCTGAGATCAAAACAATCTGTGAGAAAGGGTGGCGTGTCCCCTGTGCTCTGTCCCCAAGCTGCTGTGGGCCAGCCTTTGCTGTAGGGTGACAGCACAAGAGCTCCTCGGATTTGGAGTGCCCACGGTGCCTGATTTCCAAGGGAAACAACCATTGTTCTCTGTCTATAGACCTGACACAGCATGCCTGTCCCTCCCTCCCTCCCTCCACTGGGCTCTTTCAATCCATCTCTGAAGGTCATACATGGACCAAAGAGCTGAGAACACTGAGTCCAGAGGTCTCGTGTCTAAATCAAGCAATTGTTTCTTCCTAGAAATTATTTCTTCGGCTTTTTATTTACCCTCAGTTCTGTTATGTAAATGTTCCATCTCAGGAGCACTGGCCAGCAGACACTTAGTAGGAAGGTTCCGGTGGCCTCGGAACCTGGGGTCTCCTGGCAGCCAGAAATGGGGCAGGGAAGGTGGGGGGGACAGAATACAGCAAGTGGGGTTCACCTCCCTGTAGGGAGTCTAGGCAGAAGACAATTGGAAAAGGGGTTTTATAGCTGTGTCTTCCCCCAGGGCCACCTGGTAGGACAAGCGTCCCCAGAAGGCTGGCTGACTCCCTGCTAGATACTAGCAATCAGAGCTATTCAAGAGTCCTGTCACCTTCCCAAACCACTCCCAAGGAGATTCAGGTTCTAGCTTTGGGCCCGCTGCTCTGCCTCTGAACTGAACAGGGTATGACTTACGCTTCCTGGAACATCAGGGGGCTCAGAACTCAGGATTTCTCTATCTTGAAGACAGTTGCCTTAGTCACTCTTCTATTGCTGTGAAGAGACACCATGACCAAGGCAACTATTGTAAGAGAAATCATTTAATTGGGAGCTTGTTTACAGTTTCAGAGGTTTAGTCCATGATCATCACGGCAGGAAGCATGGTGGCATTCAATCAGGCATGGAAGCAGAAGCTGAGAACTACATTCCTAATCCGTAAGCAGAGAGAGAGAGAGAGAGAGAGAGAGTGAGGAGACAGACAGACAGACAGACAGACAGACAGACTCTGGGCCTGGCATGGGCCTTTGAAACCTCTAAGCCCATTCCCAGTGACACACTTCCTCCAACAAAGCCACACCTCCTAATCCCTCTCAAGTAGTTCCACTCCTTGATGACTAAGCATTCAAATATATGAGTCTATGGGGGCCATTCCTAGTCAAACCACCACAACAGTCATCCCAGGAGGGGAGACTGCCCATCACCCTATATCAAAGAGTTGTATACCAAGACCTTGCTGTCCATGAATACCAGCCTTTAGACCTGCAGATACCCTCTTCTTAGCCTGTCTGTAGTTCACCCACTCTCTTAGGTCACTTGACTGGCTGTATGGATGGATCCTGTAGTATTTCTGCATTGATTCCTGTCCACAAATGTCCTCTTCACATGTGCTTTTCATCCCCCAGCATTTCATACTTTTTATTTCATTGAATTGCTAGGACTCCCTTGTTGAAGAAAATGTCCCTTATGTAGAGTTTATGTCCAGGAAACATCAAGATACTCACTGAGGGGATGAAGAAATTTCTCAGCAGTTAAGAACAGACCTTGCTCTTCCAGGGGACACAAATTTATTCCCAACTCTCATGTTGGGCAGCTCACAGCTGCCTGTAACTCCAGCTTCCAGAGATCTGATGGCCCCTCTCATCTCTGTGGGCATCTGTACTCACATGTATGTACCCACACACACACACACCAACACAAACACATACACATAGTTTTAAATGATATAAAGGTTATTAAAGAGAAACACTGAAGGTCTCATTGCCATAGCAAAGTAGTCCAAAGTCAGTCTTTCTGTGATTCTTGATGTCTTCACTGTGGTGGTTTTCATTTGGGGTCTCTCTAGAGACGGTACCCATGAAAGCAGGCTCTTAACTCACTAAACTTTCCAGAATGTCTGTTCTGCACTGGGTGCTGTAGGAGACACAGAAGACTACCAGGAAGTCCTTGTGGTCTTGCTGGGTTCTTTTTACAGGTGGGAGGTGAGGGAGCTTAGGTTCAGTCACCTGGAGTTTCCAAAAGGCAGATATGCCCTGGCAGTAAGTAGCTCCCCTCCTTTGGGAGGTAAGAAGGTAGGAGAGGAAAGCAGTGCCTGTCACATTGTCACACCCCTAGAAGACAGTGGCACACACTCGCTGACCTTCCAAACCAAAGAAAGGGAGCTTCTGTCACGTCCCAGCTCAGAAATATGGAGACCGTGGAGGAGGACGGCAGGTGGCTGGCCAGAAACAGCCCTGCCAAGAAAATGATATACCTCCTCAGTGCCACTAGAGGGTAGTGTAGCTCTCTAGGAGGAGGGATAAGCCAGAATGAGCCCAAGGCAAGCTTTCCTAGAGTAGGGGCTGCATTGCTGATGTCTTCATATATAGCCTTGTCTAATGTGATCCTGATAACATATTGCTGAGACAGGTTGAGAACGGCTGCCCAGTTTCACACACTAGGACAGGAAGTTTCATGAGATTTAGACTTGTCCCAGGCAACCCAGCTGAGAACGTTGCTCAGGAGGCAGACTCCTGGTCCCTCTGGAACTAAACCTAGGTTGAATCCACAGCCGTCTACAAAGTGATGCTAAATCTCCAAGGTGGATGCTAAAACTCTACCCACTGTCATTCACCCACCACCCACACCCCCCAGCCATTCCCTTTGTTGTCTGGATCAGACTCTGTAAGCAGTCATGATGAAGTCTCCATGAGGGAAGTTACTTCCGTGGTCACACACTGCGGGTTCCCAACCCCCACACCCTGATGTCTCAAGGTCACTCCCTGGAGAGTCATTGTTCCTTCCTCCAGCTCCTACCCTTCGGGGTTTCCATGTGAACATGGAAATCAGAGTCACTAATGGTTTTCACAGAGGAAGAGAGCCCCTCAAACCTAACAAGGACCAGGAGCAGCTCCTCACATAGGAACTAGATAGTTCAGAGCAAAGTTTAGAAGGCCAGAATGATGGACGTTATGCCCCTTTCAACACACACACCCATTCCTGGACATACCATCCACCAAGGCCAGGGTTGTTGGGAATTGCACTCAGGCCGCAAAGGAGTAGACTCCTCCAGAGCAGGGCCACATGGCAAATGCCAAGATGAGGATGGAAGGATGCCCTCCATGTTGTAGATGCTCCTCTGATCTAGGGCCATCAACTCAGAGAGTGCCTTGACAGAAATGGGGAGGATGGAGGGGAAATGAGATGAAGCAGCCATGGGGAGGAGACAGGCAAGCACAGCTGAAGTCACATCAACAGCCCCACTTGACACTCAGTTCTCTGCAGACTGTGGGGTAACCTGGGAGGTGAGGCAAAATGACAAGAAACTAGTTGCTTGTGTGTTCTTTGGGGCACTGTCATAGGCAGCCCTGGTGAGCCCATACCCCCCTCCTCCTTCCCAAGGTTCATGGTGTCAAATACAGAACACTCTAGAAAACTCTCATTCTCGGTTTTCATTTGGTCCCTTGGATTTGAGGGTCATGTGGAAATTCTTTCACCTGCGAGGTGATGGTATCCGGGGCACAGAAACACAGCTCCCGCCCTTTAGAGCTCTGTTGTGCAAGGGGACGCCCTGATGTGTTAGGTCAGTGGCACCGCTGCTGGTACTGAGGGGTGGGAACTCCCATCTGTAGGCGTGGTTGTCTGTGCTTTGCCCCGAAGCACCGCCCCTATAGGCAGCAGGTAAAGGCTAAGTACCTGCCCCCCCAGGGGGCGTGGCTGGGGGGGACCCCTTAAGACCTGGATTCATAGGTGCTCCCTCTCTCGGCTACCTTGTGGTCTCCGATACTGGACGCTGGTGCTGTGGATCAAGGCAGAGTTCTCCAGAGAACCGCATTGGACCTCGTCTCACCCCTCCTGGATCCCACGACCAACTAACTCCCTTATGCTTGCTGTGAGTTAACCCAAAATAAACCCCTTGATTATAAAATAAACTCCATGGAATTGCCTCATTACCCATCAAAGAGTATTTCGCATGCCTGTGTAGGCAGGGTATTGGGGAGAGAAGATGTTATAGGGTCAGGTCAAATTAAAATAGGAACCAGCCTCTCTCAGGCCATAGGAACAGTGTGGACTCGGACATTGTGTGAAAAGCCCATTGCAAGTGCCAGCAGAGAAGTCTTATTGTTTAAGACAGATCAATACCAAAGTGACTTGCCTGTATTGATCACCCCCGTGGGCCAGCCTGCCCTCCCTGTCCTGCCACTTCTGTTTCCCCCTCGCACTACCCTCCCTGATCAGACATTCTCCATCCTCCAGCGTTGGGTTAGGAATGTCTCTCTTTGTCACACTGCTCTCCCCTCTCCCCTCCCTGCACTTGTGACTCCAGTAACACAGCTCCTTCCCATCCCAGGACCTTTACACGTGCTGTGGCTCTGGTTTTCTAACTCTGACTTTACGAGCAACTGATTCCTCTGGTTCACCATCATTTCCTCCTTGGCAGGTCATCACGTCCATCACCGTTCTGCCTCCCTTTCCCCTTCCTCAGAGCAAACTATAAAAGGCCCCTTTGTTTGCTTCAAAGATAAGTTCAAAGAGATGGAGCTGTGGAGAGGGAAGCCAGTTCCACAGGGCAGCTTCTAGCCCTGCCAGTGTCACTGAGAGCCAACGAGCTCAGGCCTGCCATCGCTCTGGATGAAGGGGTGTTCCTTGGTGTTCACAGCCCTTCCTTTTGGGTCCTGACTTTTCCTCTTTTCTCCTACTGCTCCCTTAGTCCAGACTCTTAAAAACTCAAATTTGACTAGCCACATGCTAGGGCAGTAGAAATCCTGTGAGTATGGGACCAAGTCTAGTTTCCTATCTCCAGTGCCAGTTCAAAGTCAGCATGTAATAAATATTTTATGGGTTGAGTTTATGTGTGTGTCCTGGGAAAGACTTCAGAGGGGCTGCTTCAGCTCCCGTGGAGACAAACTCTGACCTACACCAATGCCCACAGGTACTGCTCAGCTCTCCCCAGCTCCAAAGGCTCCAATGGGTTTGTCTGGTGCCCCATTTAGAGAATTAGGTGTTGAGTGGGAGACTAGGTCAGCAACAGTGACAAGCTATTGTCCTTGGCAACACTAGGAAATGCACACTTCACCTTTGACTGTATCTTATTTACTTGTAACTACCCAGAGACTGTTGTTGTTTGAATGAGAATGTACCTCATAGATTCAGATATTTGAATACTTGGTTCCAGGCAGTTGGCTCTGTTTGGAGAGGTTTAGGAGGTGTGGCCTTGCTAGAGGAAGTATGACACAGGAGCTGGGCTCTGAGACTTATAGTCCCTCACCCCACTCCTCATTTATTCTTTCTGCTTTGTCCTTGTGACTGAGTTGATGGGTTCTCAGTTTCCTGATCTAGCTGCCATGACTGTGACTTGCTATCATGTTTCTCTGCCACGATGGACTCATTTCTCTGAAACTGTAAGCCCAAATAAATTCCTTCTTCCATACATTGCTGTTGGTCATGATGTTTTATCACAACAATAGAAAATAACTGATACCAAAGACTTTCTATGGGTCCCAGAAACATTCCCAGAGCCAGGTATGGTGAGATATCTGGGATGAGAACAGAAAATCCAGGCAAGTCTCTGCCCTCATCAAGCACTGAGTTCAAAAAGGGAAGAGAAATGGAAATGGAGATGTCTAGACAAGAGAAAGAGTAGATAAAGGGGAAGACAAAGAGTTTGGGGAATGGCTTATAGCTCGGAGAAATGTATTCAAGGAAGGAAACTGTAGCCTTCTAGATGAGGTAGTGTTTCATGTGTGTGATGGCCAATCTCAACTGTCAACTTGCTGAAGTCTAGAATCACCTCTATATGGGCCTCTGTGCATGCATATGGGGGAATTATCTTTATTATGTTAAGGTGAGAAAACCTGTCCACTGTGGGTGGCACCATTCCCTTGACTAAGATCCAGTATAAAAGGGAGAAAGTGGGCTGATCACAAGCATTCATCACTGTCTATCTTAACTGTAAATGAATGTGACCTTTCTGCTGGCTGTGATTTCCCTGCCATGATGGTTTATACTCTCAAACTAGAAGCCAAAGTAAACTCTCTCTTAAGTTGCTTTACATGGGTATTTTATCAGGAAAAGTAATGTGGGTCTTTTAATATGAAGCATACCAGCAGGCAGAGACTGGGGGTGGGGGGTATTCCATGTGAATGAACCAAGACAGGCAAGGCCTGAAGGTGTACAGTAAGTGAAATGCCAGAAACCAGTGTCTGTGGTGTGGCCGAAGCTGCAGATGGGTGAGAACATTCCACAGGAGCCAGTTTGTACTGGATCTCAGAATGCCTTCAGCATTGCCCTCTGTGCCCTGATTTCATTCTATAGGCAAATTTTGAAGTAGAAACTGTGTCTTTTGGGGGGAGGGTCTGGGAGAAGGTTTCTCAATACAACAGTCCTGGCTGGCCTTGAACTCACAAAGATCCTCCTGCCTCTGTTGGGATTAAAGTCCTGCGCCACCACCACCCAGCTGTGGATTTTTTTTTTTTTTGAGAAGCCATACCTTTTATTAATTTTTACTAAGAAAATTTTAAGAAGAATGGAAGCTGTATTGAGAAAGTGGCTTAGTCTATTAAGGCTGTTATACAAAATACTATAAACTGGGTGGCTTATAAACGACAGAATTGTATTTCTTGATTCTGGAGGCTGGGAGGCTCCATTCCTGAGACCTAGTCACCACTCAAAGGTCCTGAACATCCTCACACTGGGGATTAGGTTTCAAGGCAGGAACTTGGGTGGAGACATAAGTGTTCAGACTGGAGCCCAGAGGCAGTGATCACAGCTAGCATTGCTAAGAGCTGACCAGGTACTGGTCAGGGACTTCTGTCTCCCTTCACCTCACCATTGCAGGAAGCAAGGCCAGGGAATGCACCACAGGACAGATAGGAAAAGTAAGGTGGAAGAGATTCATTTGGCCAAGGCCACACATCCAGTCCTTGGAAGACTCAGGAAGCCAGCCCACACATCTGCCTCTTGCAACTTCTCAACCAGTGCCTATGGAGGACTTGTCCTGACCCTATCCCCAAAATATCCAGGACAGAGAAGAAAGCAAGACACAGAACAGAACAGTCTGGAGTAATATTGCAGAGATGGATACTGATTAGCTTTCATCAACTTGACACAAACTACAGTTGCTTGGGAAGAGGGAATCTCAGTTAAAGAGTTGCCTCTAGCAGATTGCCCTGTGGGCAAGTCTGGAGGGCATTTTCTCAATTAAAGATAAATACCAGAGGGCTCAGCCCATTAAGGGTAGAGCCACCTCTGGGTTGGCACCTGAGTGGTCCTGGGTTATATAAGAAAGCAGGCGGAGCAAGCCAGTAAGCAGCATTCCTTCAGGTCTCTGCTTCAGTTCCTGTTAATGTTCCTGCTTTTACTTTCCTCAGTGATGGACTGTAATCAGGACTGTGTCATCCAAATAAACCACCACCACCACCACCACCACCACCCTACCCCCCCACCTAGGTTGCTTTTGGTCGTAGTGTCTATCACAGAGACAGAAAACAGACGAGAACAGGAGACATCAGAGGGTATAACAAGGAAACACATACGTACTCTATTTGTTTGCATCCATGAGAGCAAACACACAGGCATGCACAAGAACTAACAAAAGTGGCCACCCCTAGAAAGCAAGGTCAGGCCCAAGGGAAGAGGGATGATGCCTTTTAATATGGCTCCTAACGTAGATCCATGGAAATTTTTTTTTCCAAGACCACAGTGCAATACAAAATAGAAGGGATGATTTAAAAGCTAATTCATAAGAACACATGAAATTGTCTAGGGCCTAACAGGATTTGGGGTTAGCACAGACAAGAAGGGTTTCTGAAGAACACTGGGAAGACAGCAGCCATTAACCTCCCTGGGAAAACTCCAGGAGAAAAGTGGGGTTGAAGGTAGCTAGAACATGGCCACTTTCAGGGGAGGGTTCCTAAAGAAAGCGGTTACAGGAGTCATGGGTGGGTAGCACTGAGAGATCAGAGAAGGAGAAAGCAAGATGCAGAAGTCAGAGGCTTGAGGAACCTGTGTAGGGAAAAGAACATCACTGGTCAAGGGGCAGGGCAGAGAGGGGAAGAGGAAGGACCTGAGAGAACAGAGCACTTCCAGGTCTCAAAGGTTAAGACTGGGGACAGAATGGAGGTTGGAGGTCTAGAGGAGAGGAGTGGCATCAGAGATCAGGATAGAACCAGCCAAGCCCAGCACTTCTCTCTCTACTCCATAAGAGACAAAAATGACAGGTTAACGGAGGGTTACTGCTTGTCAGCCAATATACATACCATTGCAGGGCTGGGGAGAGGCTTTTAGACCACCTCATCCAGCAACTGCGGTGTAAAGTGGAAACTGAGTCAGGCAGTCCCAAATAGCTTCTCTGCTTTTCTGTTTACACTTCAGGGGAAACCCACAACTTGATTGTGCATTTCTGTTTTCTGTTCTTACATACACGAATGCAGACAAAATTTAACACAACTGTGACCACAATCGCACAGTGTGTAAACAGCCACTCGGGCATCAAAGGGTTCCTTCTGAACGATTTTTTTTTTTTTTTTTTTTTGGTACAACTCCCTGGGAGGGAGGGAGAGCAGAGCCCAGGAAAGCGAGGAGAGATAGAAGCCACTGTAGCTACTTTTACTCCCCTTTAAGGCTGCCTGGTTACGGTCCTGGGAAAGAAAACCCCTGCATTCCTCCCCTTTAATTGGGTTTATTGTTAAAGCAGTGGGGCAGCTAATCCTCACAGACCTGTAGGAGCAGGCTTACCAGCCAAGACCACGGACTGGAGCACCTTTCTTGTGAGTCCCTGGGTAAGACAGCCTGCTTCTTCTCTGGGTTTTGGGGAGGTTATCTTGTTTAACAAGAAGCGTGGGGCACTGGGAGGAAGAGTGTTTGAAGACTCACTTCCCTTTCAGCCCCTGTCAATCTCTCCTGGCTCTTGTGGTCTCAAGGGTAAGTTGTAGCATCCAAGAAAGAAAAGTCTGAATGGGGGCTGATAGGTGCTTCTTTGGGGAGCCATCTGAACATTCCTCCAGGGCTGGCCCAGGGGAGCCTTCTGTACTTGCCGGCAGGGACAGGAATAGAGGAGCTTTGTGCCCAGTTCAGTGAGCTCCTGGCTGGGGGGGGGGGGGGATGGGGAGGCAGGGGGCATCAGGACTGACAGCTCCTTGGCACCCCTCTTCCAGCTCATCTTTCATTCCTTCACCTCTGGGACCTACCCCATCTATCAAAAAAAGAAGGCTCACCCCGCCCACATCAGCATCCTTGGTTGGGGTGGATAGCTTGTGGGTACAAAGGCCATTACAAATAGCCTGTGGCTGTTCTTCATACTCCAGGGAAAAGATGGCCTCAGGCCCTGCAGCTGCAGGGTCCCTGCAGGGCTCAGCTTCCCACTCCAGGGCCAAGGCTGCTGCGTTAAGATGCAGGACACAGGCACAACCTGCTAAATCTGTCAGTCATAACCCAGCTCCTTCACCTTCCCCAGGGGCTCATCTGCTCCCAGAGTCCTTAAACTTCCCTCGCATGGCTCTGTGGGGTGCTCAGGGTAGGTTTGGATTCACCACCCACCCTCTCTCCACGTAAGTTTGACGCACAACGTTAACCCTGAGGTTAGTGGAGGTGGCTGCAGGGCCAGCTGCAGTGTGAGCCTAGCCAGCCTCCTGCTCTGGAAACAGATAACTGATCATGAGGAAAATCTCTGAGCTGAGTCAAGAGGGTCCAGCAGGTTCCATCTCGGGTAAGGAGAGAATCTTTTCCAGATCACAGACCACAGGCAGAATGGAGCCATCATTCCTATGGATCTGAGCTAAACCAGGGACAAAGATGAGACCCGTATCTGAAACAGACCAGAGTGCAAAGTGCTTAGTAATAGCTAATACTGCCGCACTTCACAGTTGGCAATAGGCTTTTCATTCACACCATCTTAGTATATAGATGGGGTACTTGGTACTCAGAGGGATAAGGGGATTCCCTGCTATAAAGCAAGCGACCACTGGCATCCCTTGTGTGCTGGTAGCATTTGAACCCATTTCATGTTGCTGTGGTGTGTGTGTGTGTGTGCTTAAGAATCCTGTTTAGAGAGATGAGGAAAACTTTGGCTGAGGCTGAGGTCTGAGGAAGTGCAGGTTGAAGTTGGAGCCTGGAGCAGCTCAGGCAATAAATACCATGCCGCAGCTTCAACAATGAGGGATTTGAGCACTACAGGAGACAGACTTTTTCAGATCACTGAAGCACGTGTCTCCCAGGAGTATGTCAGGTGCTATGCAGCATGACAGTATCATAAGGAGGAAGAGGGAGATGAGTGACATCCCAGCAGCCACCTCCAGAAAAGAGGCAACAGGTCCCATGGCACACTGACAAGGACACTGGTTGAAGCCTTAGAACTGGGCTCCTAGACCGACATGGTCACGTACTATCTGCTTGATTCGGGGCACTGTTTTCCTTGAACACTGTTATCCATCAGTATCTATCTCGGCTATAAAATGGTGTCACTTTGAAAAGTAGCAGGGAATCGACAACAGGGATCATGCCTGCAGAGTGCCTAGCCATGTCCAGGGGCTCCGTCCTTGCCCCATTATTCTACCAGGCCTGGGAGCAATTCTGGCTAGAAGGAAAAGAAAACATCTCTCTCTAAAAGGAGGGCTCTTCTCTGTTTCCTCTCCCCCATACACACGCACACCCAGCCAGAAATAAATTGCCACACGGAGTGCGTGTGAGTGACGAGTGACGGCACCCAGCCGCAGCAGCATGCCAGAACCAGGGAGTGAATGGGCTGTGGCATGAATGAGAGGAGGAGCAGCTGCGGAGTCTGAGGAAAGACTGCGGCTGCCTCTACAACTGCAGGCGCGCCGCCATGGTCAACGGCAAGGGGGCTGGTGCAAAGCGACTGCCAGCCAGAGAGTGGCCCTGGGGGGAGGGCTGCACAGCCTGTCTGGGAGCACCAAAGCTGTGTCCCCAGAGGGAAGGTTTGTAACTCCAGGAGTCTTGATGCAGCATCCCGAGTCCAGCCAGTCTGTCCTCGGAATTCTCCAATATGGATCCTTGCTATCCCCTTCTGAGAGCCCCAGCAAAGTGCCTGGTTGTGACATTGATTAGTAATGAGTCCCGGGCCTGCACAGAGGAGGCACCTCATGCATGAATGTTAGGCATCATGGCCGTCAATGTGTGACACAAAGACACACAGACGATGGTCATTAACTCCTAAGAGACAACAGCACATGACATGTGGAGAGGCAATATCCAAGCTTGTTTTCCTCCCTGTTGAGGTAGATGCCTGCTTTCTCAGCTGAAGACCAGGTGGAATATGGAGTTCACACTTAGGGCTGTGCCTTAAGAAGGTAGTCTGTCTTCTAGCCCTTCAGAACCCCAGGGAGATGGATGCTCACATTATGAGAGGACTGGGAGAGCAGTGATGGCTCAGGGAGAGCAGCTCCACATCTGTCATGCCCATCCCTACTGGGATGTTTACCAGTAGATAAGACATCACTTACTGCCCCTGCTCTTCTCCCATGCTTGGTGTTCAGCTCACGTGCCGTACTGTGGGTATGCTATATGTGCTGGAGGGGATGCACATGCCCCTTGATGCATTGGACTTTATAGCAGTACTGAGTACTAGATTAGAGATAGCTATTCCCATTCTGCAGATGAAACTCCACTCTCCTGGCTGTCACCTGTGTCCCAACCTCTCAGCCACCAGGGCAAGCCATGGAGAGGGCTCTTGCATCTGCTCTAGGATGTGCACTCCTAACCTTGAGCTAACTTGTCAAGCAGTAGGATGATTTAGTTGAGCTTAAATGTGGAACTGTGGGTTTTCCTCTAAAATGAACTGCAGACCAACTGTAAACCTTCTTCAGTTGTTTTGTGAGCAGAAACTGGCATGTGGAGCTGGTAACAGGGCTGAGAATGAGCAGAGTGGGTCTAGGTGTTCCTCCCCAGCAGGAGGCTCTGGGGGCTTGCTGGCTGATGAGCCACTGGGTTGCAACCTTTGAGCTAGACACAATTTGTGCCAGCTGCACAGATGTTACCGTGTACCTGTGACACCACAGGAAGGGCAGGACTGTGATGGATGGCAATGGGCTGCTGGGAATTCCATGTACTCCTCAAAAGGACAAAGTAAAAACAGTATTGGAGATGGCCTCACCGGCATGAGCCAATGCATGCTCCTCATGAGCAGCCCCAGGTCCCTGCTGCTAACGGGCATTGAGAAAGCATCTCATGAAGGAAATGTGGGGACTGCTAGGGAAGACTGCAACAGCATCTGTAGTCTTCCTCAAAGCCTTTCGGGAGCTGATGTGGATGGAGACAGGCAACCATAGCACAGCAAAACTATCTTTTCACAGGGAGTTTCTCTCAGGACTCACGTCCACAAGACTTCGGGGACTCAGCTAGTTCAGTTTCCATTTCTCACTAAGGAGAAAGGTCAAAATTCAGAGGTATATAATGATCTGCCTTGGGCTGCACAGCTCAGAGCACCAAACTACAGGCCAACTGAAAACCTTCTTCAGCTGTTTTGTGAGCAGAAATTGGCATGTGGAGCTGGTAACAGGGCTGAGAATGAGCAGTGTGTGTTCTCAATCCAGACTCTAGATTCCAGAGGATGGAAGAGTCTGGTACAGGTCAGAATTTTGGAATCTGTGGTACCAGGTCAGGAAAAGCGTCCAGGTTTTACCCTCTGGACCCATATAGTCTGCTCCATGTGTGACTCTGCCCACATTCTTATTAAAGATGACACAATTGATAACCCCCCCAGCACCCCCAGGCCCACAATGCCATGCTTCCAACAGTCCAGGAAAGGAGAACAAAGAAGCCTTAAGGTGGCTGAGGGTAGAGTTCTGGGGTAGAGCACTTGCTTAGTGTGGGAGGCTCTGGATAGACTCGATCCTCAGCACCAAAAAAGAAAAATGAATCTTGGGGTGCCCTGATTCACCTGGGGTCAGTGAGAGCTAGTGAGGCAACTTGCCTCACTGAGAAGCTCCAGGCAGGAGTGCTCAAGGTACAGCCGTGTCTCCTCTGTGGGTGGAACTGAGAGCCATTATCTGCAGATTTAGAACCACAGACAGGGCACTCAAAAGATTATCTGACCCTGT
The DNA here is from genome assembly GCA_902168405.1 of Peromyscus aztecus. Classification (NCBI taxonomy): domain Eukaryota; kingdom Metazoa; phylum Chordata; class Mammalia; order Rodentia; family Cricetidae; genus Peromyscus; species Peromyscus aztecus. The sequence goes on along the minus strand of CABHPQ010150803.1, from coordinate 12,207 downwards.
CCTCGCCCTTCTGGTGTGTTCAGGACAGCTCAGAGGCACCATGTCATCCCTGCATTGTGGCTGTAGGGTGGAGGGAATGGGTTTGGATCGAATGCCTTCAGGTTCCAACACAATGATTCCAGGACTTTAGCAGAGCAGCGCTGACTCCTTGCATGATAAATAGCTGAGAGGAGGCCACATGGAGCAAGGGAGTGGAGGGAAGAGTCAGAAAGTGTGGGTCGTGATGCAGCCTAGCACATGTGGGCTTAGTGAGGGCAGTGAGGAGGACATTGCAGACGTGCCTCATCTTCCAAAGAGTTCTGTCTGGGTGTGATGTGAGCTGGGAAGGGGAGAATAGTGAGCCCCTGGGAACACCACTGTGGGGCCTCCTGCCTGCTGGGCTCATGCCCAAGCATCTCTCAGCCACATCTCATCAACAGCCAGGCTGGCTGCCAACGCGGGTTAGAACACCTGTCCCAGAAGCAAAGGGCGGGCCCATACACGCCAGGGCTGGAGTTGTCCTGCATGTCCTCTGGGAAGAAGTGGCCCCTCTGGCTCCTCCCTCACTAGAAACTTAAAGGACCCCAAGAAGCCAGGAAGACTAGGCCAAAACTACAGCAAGACCAAGGCTTCATCTCTTTGGAGTTATTTCTAGAGAGGATGATTACCTAAAACAGGCCAAACACCAAATGCATTGTAGGAGAGGGGAACTGGGGAAGAAGCGGCCTGACTTAGGGAGGGTATCCCAGAGACGCGGGACTGGACTCATGTCCCATTAGTTTCCTTCCAATGCCAGGACAACAAGAAGCAAGGCAACCTGGCTTTCTGCCACCATTTGCCTCCCTCCCACTGCACTTCAGACAGGACTCCATATCAAAGGCCTCAGTGGGGTGCCACCCTCTGAAGGGCAAAAATTAAACCCATCCACCATTCACACCCATCTTAAGCCTAGCTCCTATCTGAAACCAACCTACTCTCCAGGGGCTTAGGCTCGCTAGACCTCCTATGCATACCAGGCTCAGTAATGGGCACCACATGTTGGGAATGCTTGTTCTTTAGGCACATTGCCTGTCTAGTTAGTTAGATGCAGACCTACATTCACTCTTTCCAACTAGATTACAAGTGTTTGCAGAGCTAAGGCTTGCGTCATAAAAATAGCTGTATTCAGTCCTCGGTATACAGGAAGTACTTAATAAATGCTCACTGAATGAAAAGTTGTTACCTTATGATTCAGAGATGATCTTATATGCACATAGTCATTTTTTCTTTGCCAGAAATCCTTGGTATAGAATCCTCACAGTTATCTCACTTTGTTGAGGAGTGAGGGACATAAACCAGGCGCACATGCCAGCATGGGGGATGCTTCTTGAAGGCCTCTGTGGAGGTGAAATTCGTCCTAAGCCTCAAAACTATAAAACCCAGCGGCAGCCGTTATGGAAAATAGTGTGAGGCAGAGTGCCTTGGAAGCAAAACGAATAATATCAGAGCTCAGGGTGTCTCTGAAGTCAGGGGACAAGAGGCGTTGAGACTGGAGCAGAAAGCAGCATGACCCAGCTGGGGTGTGGGCAGCCCCTCCCTCCCTACCTGTGACCACCCCACCTGGACCTGGGCCTCCTTCCCAGGAGGCCTCTGTGACATCATGGATCATGGGAGCCCAGCCCTAGACGGTGTGGAGTCCAGATCTGGGCCCTGAGTGTTCCACACAGATAATGAAGCTAAATTGTTAGGATTCGTTGTATGGGAGGAGGGGTGGGCGGAAAGATGTTTGGCTTCTCCTCAGCTAAGAATACTATGTTTTTAAAGCTTTTTAGGAGCAATGGGAAAGAAGGAACATTGAGCACAGATCAGCTAATGAGGCCTGGGAGCCTCCTGCAGAGCGGGCAGTCATTCTCCGCAGGTCCTGAAGGGGGAGTGGTGTGCACAGCTAAGGTCCCCATGCTCAGGCTCTTCATTAGCCCCTCACCCGGAGCAAGCTCCAGCCCTGCTGTTCTGTGCAGGGGAGAAACCCAAAGGGAGGCATGCAAACCAACCTTGTCTATTCTGCACATTTAGACATGCACCCCTTTACCCTGGCTGCGCCATCTTCAAGACTGCCTACTCAATAGGAAGTGGACACTAGCTAGCCCAGCCACAGGATTTACATACTGTCCTGGACAAGCTCAGGTACAACTGGCCCCTTCCTTCTCTGGCTGCCCGGTAAGTGGGGTCCAGCATACCAAAGATCCTGAGAGATTTGGAGTTTGCAATCTGCAAAGGCGTCAAGCTCAGACTGCCACCCTGGATAGCATCCTCGGAGCTCCTGCCCCACACAGTCCAAGAAGTTAATGTAGAGAGAGGATTCGAACCCAGGTTCCAAACCTGTGCTCTTCACCTGACACAAAGTTGCAGAAGCACAAACGTTTTGTGCATATGTAAGCATGTGTGAGCGCATATGAACATGCATGTGTGTAAAGGCCAGAGGACAGCCCCGGCTGTCATTCCTCAGACACTATCAGATGTTGTATTGTTGTTATTGTTGTTTCTGAGACTTCACTGAGTAGAACAGGCTAGCCCAGCAGTGAGCCCAAGAGATCCACCCATCTCCACCTCCCCAGTGCTGGAGTTACAAGCGTGTGCCACTATGTTCAGCTTTTCCTAGAGATCAAACTCAGGTCCTCGTGCTTTCAAGATAAGCATTTTATTGGCTGTGCTATCTCCACAGCCTTCTAAAGGACCTCGAGGATTTTATGGGCGTTTGTTTTTGTTTTGAAGTGGGATCAGAGCCACTGCCTAAAAGGAGTAGCCACTAGACATATTTTCCTGCTTCTCTGTCAGGTTCAAGGGGTGGAGGGTGTTGGCAGGAGCGGTGTCTCTCACATCACTCTCAGACACTCAGTAGCTGCGCACCCTGCCGTCCTGGCGTCCCTGCTTTGGGAACCTCGTGCTCTGTTTTTCTGTAGGGAAGCAGCTCTGTGCAGTTTTTGCTTGTTTGACTCCTTTGCCAGCTTCAGGTCTCAACCTAAATCCAGCCTGCTTACAGTGCGTCCACTGGCCTCATCTGAAGACACCCTTCTTTGTGCCCATTGCCCACCAAGTCTCTTGTCACTTAGCCATCCACGTGAGAGCTTGCTGGCTGGCTCGTTGCCTACGTCCTTTGCCTGGCTGCCCCAGGAAGGAAGGCCATGGTCCAATTTGTCCATCATCACATAGCTAGCCCCTGGAATATCACTGGTACTACCGAAATGTGTGCAGCCCCAGATCTCTGATGCACAGGGAGGGCATGCTTCAATTCAGATACTAACAAAAACCCACCCATTCCAATCCAATCCACTTCGTGTGCGTGCTGTGGGGGTGGCAAGGGAAACACACTGCTCCTTCACAGGAGCTGCTGCAGGTAGGAGGAAGATGGGGAAGAAGGCAGAGCTTTGATGGCACGAAGGAGCCAGGCTGACTGCAGAGCCTGAATAAGCACAGGAAGTTCCTGGCTCAGCTCAGATGCCCGAGAGCTGGGTATACCATGTCAGTCTATATGCTGTGCACCTTCACTAGTGCACAGATCGCCATCGGGTTTCCACCCTCAATCTACAACCTACTGCATTTAGCAAGCAGATACGGAGCAGCCATTCACTGGATTTGCTCTCGCAATTTTAGAAAGCGAGTGGGAGAACGCTCTTATGTTTGCCGTTTTTCCAGGTTCTGCTCTCAGTCTTTCCTTCTGGCCATTACATCACGATCTGGGGGTTTCAGATTCTTTGTCTTATTTGAGAAACGCTTTGACCAGACCTTGTCTCGCTTCTCTCCCTCCCACAAAGCTTCCCAGGCAGCTTCAACACTGGAGGGGATGGGGCGCAAAGAGGAGGAGGAGGAAGACGACTGTGGTTCCTGGAAGAAACAGACCACCAATATCAGGAAAACCTTCATCTTCATGGAAGTGCTGGGATCGTAAGTCCTGGGACTGGGGTGTCAGAGAGCTGGGCTGCCTGCTAGGGAAGCTTAGCCTCTAGAACTCGCTCCCAATTGCACTAAGGAACTTGGGCAGAGTTATAGCACTGGGGTCAGAGCAATAGAAAAGGTACCTGTTACTCTAGTGCACTGGACCCCTCAGGAGACACCACCCCCTGCCCCCAGATTCTGCATCCTGAGCCACCCAGTGGCTCCTAACATACTCCCAGGAGCAGGTGGGTTCCTCACCCCCATCAGCTCCCTTTCACCCTCCTCTTCTCCTTATCCCAGTGCTTTATAAATGCTGGAGCCTGTGGTGTCTGGGCCTGCCCCTCGACAGCAATCACATGGCTGACTGACTCCATATGAGGCTGCTTGTCTGGAGGAGACTCACCACTCAGTCCTGCCTGTCCCCCAGGAGGTCATAGGCTCTGACGTAGGCCAGCCAGCAGCTCCAGCCACCAGTCTTCGCCTCTTCAGAGCCCCAGCTGGTCAGCTAATGAGCCAGGGATAATTGGGCCTAGGCAAGCGAGGAGTCCACAGGCTGCTCCCTCTAGCAAGCTTTCTAGCCAGTGCCGGCAAAGTGTCCCTTCATCCTGCCCTGGCCAGGAGGCGGTGACCTCAGACAGTGAGAGATGCCCTCTCTTTCTGTAGACAGACAGGCACCAGGCACCACCGAAAAGAGACTCAGGCTGTCCCTACACAGGGAGGTATCTGGCTGTGCGTGCACAGGGACCCAGTGGCAGTGCTGGTTGTCAGAGCCCTGACCTTCCTTCAAGGGCCCTGCCAACATGGGGGTGGCTAGAAAGTGGCAGATGGCAGAAGAGAGACAAGACTCACAAGTGAGTCAGACATGATTTGCTAAGCAGCCTTAAACCCACAAAGTGGAGCGCAAGAAGCCCAGGTTGACGAGAGCCGACATGGCACCATCTCCTAGAAGACATTCCAGAAGTAGACAGGCCCCCCCTTGTGGTGGTGAAGGAGGGCCACCACCGCAGCACTATGCAAACCTAGAGGAATCCATTTGGGAGCTATGGCTCCAGCTTTTAAAGGAATTTAGACATAAGGAAAAGGTGGAATGGACTCACATAAACCCTTCCACCTAAATCCAATGTTAGCATTTCACTGCTCAGTCATCCCTGTATCCCTCAGTTCCACACCTGCAGATTCAGCCATCAGAAAGTCAAACAAAGCAGGTGAAAAATGTGTCTGTCTGTCTTGGACATGGTCAGGTTTTCTCCTGTCCTCATTCCCAAACAATACAGCACAACTGTGATTGGCACAGCATTCACCTCAAAAGCTAAGATTCTAACATGAATTGTCAAGCTCCAGCTTCCAGCCCTAGCTTACCCGATGTTCTGATGGCTGATCTCCAGGGCCCTTCACCCATGAAGCATGTCAAATCCTGTTGGGTTCCATCCAGCGTGCCCCAGAACCTACAGAGACTGCCAGAATGAAGGAGTCAGCCTCCTGGTCTTCTGAGGACAGAATCGGGTGACTACCAGCAGTGCATTGATAAGACACACCCATAGTCCCAGCTATTCAGGAAGCTGAGGCAAGAGGATCACATGATCCCAGGAGTTAGCCAGCAGTCTGAAGGTAGCAAGACCCCATCAAATTAAATTAAATAATTCATAAATAAAAGCTAATTAAACTTATCAGGAGTCTTTCTTTTCTCACAGCATGTGAGTCTGTCCTCTCCTGCTACCACCACTGGCCACAGGGCATCATGATGATGATGAGAAGTGAATCGGCTCTGCCAAGCCTTAATGGGCTTTGCTATATGGAGAGATGTCCACAGCTGAAGCAGAGTCTGTGGGGATTACACAGGGAAAAGTAGCCTCCTGGTCCCCACATATGTCCCATGAGACCTACAAGGGAAAGAGCATCCTGGCATGTCAGAGAGGTCGTGGGCACCCCCTCGTCTGAGTTCGTGGTGACAATGGAAACTCGTCGGCCACACATTTCCCTTCTGTTCTTCCCCTTTAATTCTGGTATGCTCTCTGCCAGCCAGAGCTACATTTTCTGTCTTGGCCTCTTTTCCACAGAGGAGCTTTCTCAGAGGTGTTCCTGGTGAAGCAAAGAGTGACTGGGAAACTCTTTGCCCTGAAGTGCATCAAGAAGTCACCAGCCTTCCGGGACAGTAGCCTAGAGAATGAGATTGCTGTGTTGAAAAGGTGAGTGAGTGGGTGTCAGGGCCATGGGGGTGGGGGGGAGGCAGGTGCGCTGTGGGATTCTGACCTGCCCTTCCCACAGTTCCACACCTGTTGGCCTTGTGCCCTTTGAATTGTTTTCAGGCTAGTCAGGCAGCTGGGCCAGATGAAATTGTTTTCCCAGCAAATTGATTGGTGAACTCACTCGTTCATACATGTAGGCCAGAGAATGAGTAGCTCAGAGAATCAAAAGCCAACTGATGGCTGACAGCAGGAAGAATCGATACCCGAGGAGGCAGCAGGAGACTTGAGAATTAGCCTTGGTTTGATCCAGAGAGAACCCACACACTCATCCTGGAAACTGCCGGAGGCTGCACTGATGTATCGCCAATGTTCACAGTGAGACTCTTACAGTGAGCCTGTGGAACGCCTGTGACATACTTTAAGTGTGACAGGCGCATTGACACATGATCAGAACCATTGGATGAGGCAGACATTGCTCAGGAGCTCACATTGCCCAGCTGGGGAGAAGCACCCATAACTAGCGGGTCTCCTACCTGACTGGCTGTAATCCAGCAGGAAGTAGTGTATGGAGGCGACAGGTTCATTTCTGCTGGCCCACGTGCCTAATGAATGTGAATTATTCGGTATGTTTTCAAAGAAGAAAGACTTTGATGAGTGAGTAGAATTTTGTGGACAAGGAGACACCACAGAAAGGAAATGCAAGAGTTTTGCAAACTTTTGTGCAGAATCATGGAAGTGTAAGGAGAGAGTATGTCCTAGAATCGCCTTTATGTGGGTAGTAGCATCAAGGACAGGCAGTGAGAATAGAGTGTGGACTGGAACAAGGATTGCAGAGGGTCCTTGATGCCAGGATCAAGGTTGCTGGCTTTATTCTGTGAACAAAGAGAACTGACGGAGGGATTCCAAGCAAGGCAACAGAATCAGGTTAATAGTCATCCCTCTCAGGCATGCAGGAAGGCGGGTTAAGGAAACCAGAGGATAGGAGACTCATTATAAAACCCTCACAGCAATTTACACAGGGTGAAAAACATCAGTGGCAGGATTGTGCAAAGACAGTTAAGACAACAAAAGTGCCAAAGAGCAGAACATTTCAAATGATCCTGAGACTAAGGCAAGCACCCACTAAGTAAAAAGTGATGCTGTTGCTCGAAATAAAGAACAAAAAGCATAGACTTCAAGGAAACAGGAAGAAATTGGTTGGAGCATATGTACTGTAGATGTCCACTTACCTCTGCACAGAAGAGCCTGGGCAGGGGGGTGGGGGGAAGCACACTGTGGTGCTCTTTCTTACTGCACTGTATTAACAGCCTAGATATTCAGTACACATCAGTTCAATGCATGAATAATAAGGAAGTTAATATGAGCATTGTCAGCCTAAAAGGGTGGTGGAATCCTTCTAGGAACCGCAGTACCAGCTCTGGGGTTTAAAGATACCTTAAATCAGATATCTGCCACTGGCTCTACCTTTCCCAAGCACTATACTATGCATTTTTCATGCATTTTCATTTTTAAAAGATTTTTTAAATTTGCATTGTATTTATTATTATTATGTGTGCCTGTGTACATGATGTGTGGGCACACATGCCATAGTGGGCATGTGGCGGTGTGAGGAACTTCACATTGGTTCCGGGGGTTGAACTCAAGTCACCAGACTTGTGCAGTAAGCACCTTCATCGATGAACCACCTGCAATTTTCTCCTTTAATCCTCATACAACTATATGAGAGAGATACATTTTTCAGACCAAAATCAACCAAACAAACAAAGTAAGGATTTGAGAAAGCCAGCTAAAGGCTAGGCTATGCCAGAGTCAGGTGGAATCCTAGTCCCCTAACTCAGTATCAACCACCTGGAGGCAATCTTCCTCCCCAGGCATCCACAGAAAAGCTGCCAGGAAGCCACATCTCTTGCCTGTCATGACTCTTCTGCTTAACTCTAGGGCAGGACTTTACAGCTTGGGGACAAGACCATTCTATCTGTGTTGAGGGTGGCCCTGTGTGTTGTGGGCTGTTCAGCAATCTTCCCACCTCCACCCTGTAGGTGCCAGTGGCAGCCCCAGCCCCCAACAAGAACATTCAAAAATTAGTTTCTGGGCTGGAAAGATGGCTCATCAGTTAAGAGCACATACAGCTCTTGCAGAGGACCCAGGTTCAGTTCCAAGCCCCTATATCAGGTGACTCACAAGCACCTGTAACTCCAACTCTCGGGAATCCAACACCCTCTGGTCTCTGCAGCCATTTGCAGTCTTATGGTGTACATAAATTCATTCAAGCACATGTGAATGTGTGTGTATATACGCACACACATACACACACAAATAAATACTTTTTTTAAAAAGTTATTTTAGAAACTATGATGCTGGGTTTGGTGGTAAATGCCTATGAGCACTTGGGAGACAGAGGAAGGAGGATCAGCACAAGCTGGAGGCACATGTACAAGTAGTGTACATGATGAGTTCTAGACTAACCCAGGTCTGACCTACAGAGTAACGTCCTGCCAAAAGAAAAAAAGGAAGAAAGAATGAAAGAATGAACAAAAGAAAGAAAGAAGGAAGGAAGACCAAGAACCACACTGCAAAGGATAATTAGATAGATGATTGGGAAATAGATATAAGATAGATATTAGATAGAGATACATAGATAGATAGATAGATAGAGAGATAGAGAGATAGAGAGATAGAGAGATAGAGAGATAGAGAGATA